>JAOTOM010005185.1:467500-565000 GCA_034440615.1 Ashinkailepas kermadecensis | reverse complement strand
CTATAGGGGGTGCCAGACGGATGAGGTGCTGGACTGGCCCGACCTGACCACAGGGGGTGCCAGACTGATGAGGTGCTGGACTGGCCCGACCTGACAACAAGGGGTGCCAGACTGATGAGGTGCTGGACTGTCCAGACCTGACTATAGGGGGTGCCAGACGGATGAGGTGCTGGACTGGCCCGACCTGACCACAGGGGGTGCCAGACTGATGAGGTGCTGGACTGTTCAGACCTGACTACAGGGGGTGCCAGACGGATGAGGTGCTGGACTGTCCAGACCTGACTACAGGGGGTGCCAGACGGATGAGGTGCTGGACTGTCCATACCTGACTACAGGGGGTGCTGTGGTCGGAAAGGATAAGTAGGAACGGAGGAGGGGGGTTCAGAGGAGGCGGCTGGTCCCCAACTGTGAACGAGTTTTACATTGGCACTGTGAGTGTTGCATGGAAATGATCTACTTCAAAATGGATCTCCCCAACTTTGGGACCGTTTTGCGCTCCTGGGCAGCACACAGTAAAGCTGTTGGTTTCTGTTGCAACTCGCGCTGTAGATCGCCCCACAATAGCAATAAACGGCGTCGGTTCATCAAGATCGGAGATAATAGTCTCAGTTGAGTTAGAGAGAATAGTGAAGTCAACACAGCATTTAAAAGCAGCAAATGTGCATATATTTTCACGTGATTCCAAGCGTTACGTAAAAGCGAGGAAATCGCCTTGGAAAAAGGATTACATGAAAGACGTTCGCTTTTCCAGACGATCTCGTGTAAAAACCGAGTAGTGGAGTAACAACTTAGTAGTTCAGGCGCTCTACAATTGCACCGATATGCTGGGACTGGAAGGAGGAGGGCGGTGAAAAGAGGAATTATAGCTAGATTTGTGCTGAAGTTATAGCTAGAGCCTGTGAGCTGTTTAGTGCAAATAAGTATACAAAGTTGTCTAGATTCACATAAAATTAATCATCTGCTTCAAGTAATGTTGGCAATCATCGTTGCAACAAACGAGAAATGCTGTTGCATTGCCTCACTATTTTTGCCACACTAAGGTCTCTTCCCATGCGATGAAAGCATCTAAATCTACTCGGGAAGCGGAATGCGCTTCATTTTCCCTAAGATAACGGAATCAACGAAGCCAAGATGTTCAGAACATCATTCAACCGGATTACCACGACCAGAGTCAACTGATGCTTTACCATGCATTAAAATTGAAACGCCAGGCACTAGAATGATATAACAATGAGGAGCACCCAACTAGTACTCAATGCGGTTTAAAGGGGCTTGGATACTTCGCTACCTGGATACCTCGCTACCTCAGCTATTTTGATTGCAGATATATTGATGTATTTTGCACTGGTGTTTTAACCAAAATATGAGCGGTAGTGTTCGGATGAATGGGACATGGGAACGGCAGTGGTAGTAGGGAAGCGTCGCACTCTTGTGCATCTTCATTCGTGTTGTGCAAATGTTTGTGCCTTTTGTAAAGGTGAGAGAACCACAGAGTGGCAGTTCGGAATTTGTATTTAGCTTTCACCGTCAATTTGTAATTTAATTTTACTTAATGTACTTTGCGGCTGAAATTGTGGCTTTCAAAAATTTCGCAACGAGAAATGTTCTCTAGTTTTTTGTTTTATAAAATATATAATATATATGGGCGTAGGACTGACTCGTAATCGCCTTCCCCGACAGGTATGGCTGCAATGGCTGCACAACAGACGAATTTAAACATTACCCTCTCCAGATATCCCCAGACTACGTCATCCATGATTAACATGCGCTTTATGCACATCACAAATGACGAATTACGATCTACATAGTCAAATCCTTTGAGACATAAACAGTACGTAAATTAGGCATCGATATCACACAAGTGTTCAAATGGCACGAATCTTCCTCACATGTGGCAGTGAGTAGTCCAGGGTTAGGGTGGTGCTTGTCTGCCAACCGAAAGGTTGTCAATTTGTGTCCAACGTGCTTCCATTACTGTATGATTGACCGTTAATTTGCTTGCTGGACATAGGATCGGAGTAGGGACTCAAGGAGTATATTCAGCCACCGAAAAATATACGACGCACCATTCACAACTTTTGATTGAATTAAAACCCCCATTCCGTGTCAGCAAGCAACATTGACAAATTATGCAAAATTCATTTCTCGAACATGCATTCTCATTTGTGTTCGTTAGACAACAGCCATGTCCATGCGCAATGCGCAGGGATATAAAAATACATGTATTGTTTGGTTTCGCCGAACATTCAAGTGTTCGGATTTCAGTTGGGTAATTGGTAACACTTGGTAACAGTTGGTATATTGATTTGCACGAACGGCAGCTACTCCATTTATAATACAAGATAAATTATCTGTCCCACACTGGCCTCTACATTACATTGCAATTATCATAAGCTTAACTTCCCGATAAATCATCTGGCTTGACGCATCGAAGGTCCTTTCATCTGGAGGATGACTGATCTCCAACGCTCCGGGCGGGATGATCGCGCAGACCTTGCGTGACAAATTGCAGTCTGGCTGCCACATTGGCAGAAGTCAGGATGCTCCTCTGCTGCAACTCTCTCGCGAACACCATTCTCACGGAGACGGTTGTCAAAGGGCTGTTCTAAAGGCACACACCATTTTACATGATTTCGACAAGACGATGCACTGTACACACCATTTTGTGGTTGGATTAAGGTGATTTCACGAGTGGTAGATAACTATTAGTGACATGGTGCAGTCGAATATCAGCATCGATGTCCGTAGGAAAAAAAGGAAAAAATATTGCATAGTGATTGAAAAATGCATTGCATTTTAAACATCACACCATTGCCACAAAATGTGTACATTAAATTGAGGACCGACGTCCCGAAAGGAAACATTTGAACATTGATCATGATGAAAGGTGTATTTATCAGGCCGTGTTATCATTATGAAAACATTTTGGTTCCGTCACTTGATATATGTGGGTACTAAGCTCCCTCAGCGAAAATGACTTTCAGTCGACCAGATTTTATGCTTACCGTGCAATGGTGTTTGTACGGCAGCTCAGATATAGAGCATCCTTGATTTCAGCCGTCATGCAGTATGCCAACAATTCAGTCCTCGCATTTATAACCAGCCCCATCCTTGCCCTCAAGCTATACGGCTCAAGTCAACACTCGATTCATGATTAGTTGACATAATGCAGTCGCAACGACGCAGCGCAGTCACCAATCCCTCACAAACCCCCAATCACCGACTAACCGAGCGAAGAGAACCACGACACCGTCGTGGTTCTTTTCAACTTTAAAACCGTGGCATCACCTGAACACTAGTCAAATGTATAGAGAATGCCCACAAAACAGAAAGCAAAGGGTGATAGTAAATGATTCACAGTTCAGCTGGCATCCGGTCGAGAGCTGTGATTTGCAAGGCTCGGTTCTTGGCCATCGGCTCTCCGTGGTCGAGTGATGCGAGCATTATAGCTTCATGTGGGCGACTCTGGTTGAGCTTCCGAGCTACTGACAGGGAGGCGTCTGCAATATCTGTTGTGATATTTCTGTTCTGAAATACGCTCAGCTTCGCCATTGATTTGTTAACCCCCAATTATACGCCCAGATTACTTTGAAAACCGTTCAAAGCTGAATCTTGTGAATGCAATGTTGATTATGGTGCCTGGGGAATGGTGGAAATATGAGAAGATTAACGGTGTAAGGTTCCGGGGATAAAGCATATTGGAACCTATTAAAAAAAAGTCCACAAGCTGAACTTTGACACGTCTAGTCTCATCGTGCACCATATTTAGCTCCCAACATAATTATGTTTACGCTCAGTATTGGTGCAAAGTAGACCCTTCCTTAACCCAACCCAAGGGATAAAATTTGACAGAGTACGGGACAATCTGAGATAACCAGCACATGTACAACAGTTAATCATGCGAGACTGCTAGTCGGTTGGGTATTCACAGGCTATGTTCGATCAATGTCTTGGAATTCATGTTTCGTAGAGTGGAAAGTAGCAGGCGAAGACAAAACAAGTGATGGCGTCGAATAAATTTGGCAATATGGCATGAATAGGTGCAAACGAAAGATGATGTTGACAAATGAATACATACATTTGCTGGCAAGGTTGTGATGGCACAAACATCAGGAATCGAATATGGGGGAAAAGTAACGGCTACTATAGTTGTACGGTATGAAGCACAAGCAAAACTGGATATCCTGCTTTTCCCCTTCCTTCATACCCCGTTATGCCCCAAGCGACACATTTGGTTAGTTGAACATACCGTGATACTTGAACACGACACCAGAGAAAAACATTCTGCGGTATGTGTGTCTAAGGGAAACGCTTCCAGTACAATATAAATATCCAGGCAATAGTTGCCTAACAAGCACCCAATTACGAAAATTCATGACTGCCCAAATAACATCAGACTCTGAAGAAAAAAAATTCGTGCTATGCTCACTTGAAGCCCGCTCGGTCGTCTTGCTACACCAGAAAACGGCAAATGGGAGAACTATTCATTGGCTGGAGTGATAACAGGTCGCAATGCTAAATAATGAGTAACTGCGGAAAAACCAATTTGCCCCGCTACCATATTTCCCCCCCCCCCCACCCTTCGCTCCCAAAATGGTCAGATCTTCCATCATCATTCAGATATCAGTTCGAAGAGTATCTTAAACCGTTCGCATCCAGCGAAATATGATGGGCAACTGCAAGTCTTCCTCCAAGAAGACAAAACGCATGCACACCGTGTTTACTTTGCCTAGGAAAATAACGGAATATGATTTCGGCTTTGCTTGAAATTATATTTCAAATGAACAAAACAAACAACGACAACTGATCTTAAGCTATCTTGTGCGCATTGGTAAGTGGGATTATATGCCTGGTGATTTGCGAGTGATCTTAAGGATTTCTAACTTTTACGCGAACAGATACGCCCGATTATTCTCCATTCTATTTGCAAATGGAGTTGGATAGTCTACTGTAAAAAGCAAACATCTGTAATGTTTAGCCGTGCATGACACGAGAAGTAGGGAATTGAAGGAACCTTGTGGTAAACCTGGTCAAACAAACTGTTTTATGTTCAGGACACACAAATTACGTCCGGTTTCTAGGGAACAGAAAAAGAACACGTACTGCTGTCACTATACGAGCTACAACTATAATGGGTGAAAATAGAGAGGTGTTATTAACGACGAGGTTAGGGGTTCGGCTAGTTAGGATGGGCAGGTAGATTAGCTAGGTTTGGCGAGTAGGTTGGAAATTCGGCTAGGCTAGGTTTCAGTCAACCTTGATTATTAACAGACATGAAACAATAGAACGGAGTGCCACACAAGACCAGCCTCAGCAGAACCACTACATCCAATGTTTGAATACATATACTCGTTTGTTGTGCAGTCACCACGTCTTCGCTCGGAAAAAGCGCCGTGAAGCGAACTGCCAATGAAAGATACAGAAGACGAAGCAATGTTCAGCATACGCTCTGTACAACGACACGACAGCAGGCTCAAAGCTACACTGCTCCATGGATGAAGATACTAATTATGCACAAGTAAACAAGCTTGCAGGTAGGATAATTGAACACATAAATATGGCCGATTTCAACGGCATGTTTTGATTCGCACCTTTACAACAGTTGACACAGCTTTTCATCCCATATATTTTCTTTTGTATCATAGCAAGTCTGAGATTATATACTACTTCACTATTTACATTAATTGCAATGCACAGCATCGCACTGAATACCACGAAGCTGCAAGACTACATATCATATACATACATATCCCTCCAGAACACTACATATCGCCTACAATTATCTGTGCTATCCAATGGCGCTGGAAGATATATTTCCCTTCGGGTCTGACCGCGTTCCGGTCATTAAGCCTGCCAACTGTTCCAGCGGCCGTGACCGGCGCCAGCAGTACGTCATGATGCAAGACGACATCCGCGCCGACAACGTCAGCTAAGTCGCTACCGGAAACAATGCCATCAATCCATGGTCGTCAGTCCACAGTTCCACGCTCGAGAACGTCCGAAGCCGACAAGGCGTGGGAGGAGAGGGCCCGAGCTTCCGCCGAAACGAAAACTTGAGCTATTCGATCGATGGCTGCAGGATCTCGGGACGAAGTCATATATTTGACTGGGTCGTAAACACAACTGGTTGAAATGTTCGCGAGATGGCGTAGTCGTCGCCACCGAAGAGAGTTGGCCAGGCTCGCCTGTCTTACGCCTTCTGGCTGCAGAAACCCGGAATCGCTCCTATATACGGTTTGCTTCCTCCCCGCTCGGCTCCCAACACTTTGGTCAAACATATTTACGTAGGCAGCGTGCACCAGTACGGTGGGCGGTACTTTTCGAAAGTAAGAACATTTACTACCAAAGTTTATAACATCCAAAGCTCAACGTCTAAGTATCATAATGTCCAAAAAGGGAAATAAAGTCCAAAATGTCTTGGATAGAGTAAGCTCACGATGTTAAAAGTGCATAGCGTCCAACGATTGCAGCCTCCAAAACTGGGCTTAATGGGTTCATAACGTCCAAATTTATGTTACGACCAAGGAGTATAAGGTACAAAAATAATTCCATAATTGTCCACTATTATACACTCCACTATAATACACTAACCGGCAAAACCTTGGCAATGGAATCTTCATAACGTAACCTTACCTAGCTATATGATTTCACCGCCAGGGGTTCTACCGGCTCCACTGGCGGACTATTGGGGAGCTATTTTTGGACTTTATTATTCTTGTACGAAAACTAACTTTGGACATTAGCGCTCCCTCTGAAGCCAGTTTTAGAGGTAGTGATCGTTGGACGTTATGGACTTTGGACATCGCGAAAGCACCATATCCAAACGTTTTGGAATATACTTCTTTTTTTTGACGCTATAATCCTTAGACGTTGTGAGCTTTGGACGTTATAAACTTTCGTAGTAAATGAACCTTGGATGTTATGAATGCTCCTCGTTAAGCACGGCGATTTAGAAACGTTTGTAGTAGGTTCAGCCCACCCCACGGAAATTAAGTTGTCACTTTTTCAACTGCACTCTCGAGCAAATAGCGATAGAATCCTTGTGACCACAAAAATGGGAGTGGATCGGATCTCTTTCAAATCCGTTTGCTCACTTCCCCCTAGCGCAAATCCTAGGTACGCAACTTACTTCAAGGTTATTGATGACGCCGATAACGGTTTTACCTTAATCCACAGTGCCATGTTCATGATATTAGCAATGCATTCGCATTCGCATTCAGCATCCTATTCGCAAACTCTCCGATTTCGGTCTTTTCCAGGATATGATCTTTGTGGCTTGCCAAAGTAAGGCAAACAACGATTATTCCGTAGGATGAGCAGTTTGATCTCCAGAGGTCAAGAAAGGTCATTCGGGTAAAAACGTGGTACCACATACAATTCAAAGTATTTCACTTAGCCGAATGATTCCAACGATATCCAACGATCTAGATATCCGCTGGCCATCGAAGATGCAGCACATCGAATCACGTGAATTTCAATGTCATGGGGAAGGGGGTAAATTAAGACCTGACAAGGTCGACGTGTCGTAAAAAAAACGAATTGCAATGTATGGTTTGACAGTCAAAGTTGGTTTATGCACTAGGTATATCTATTTACGGGGTACCGAATAAACTCATGGTGACACATTAGATATACCTGATTTTTGCAGGTAATAGTCTACATAGCACGTACATAGATCACATCGATCAAAATGACCCGTCATGATCACCGATTCATCACCGTTCGCAAAAAATGCACAAGAATAGCAAGTATACCGAATTTTGTGTTAGTTAGTTAGTTAGTTGGGCTTTAGGGCGCATCGACTGCATTGGTCATTTAGCGCCCACCAAATTTTGTGACCCGATAAACTCCGCAATATTGTATTCATTGTGCACCATGAAATAACACACAGACATTGGGTATGCCTCAAGGATGCAGCACATTCAAGCGTCTGACGTACAATCTCAAAGTTTGACCAATATTCACAAAATACTATTTTGACCTTGCACAATTGCCTCTGCGGGGTAACAAATAATATCTTCTTATATACATTCATCGGATGGACATTATAGCCGAATAATCTCCCATCGGGCAAGAAAGCAGCACATCCAAGCATGCCACCTTCAAGGTCAACGTTTGACCTCGAGTCAAGATATACACATCATTACACCCAATGGGGAAATTACGATGTACCAAATAACATCTTCCTGAATATATTCATCGGATGGATATTAGCGTCTAATAATCTCCCACCGAGCAAGGAAGCAGCACATCCGAGCATGCGACCTTCAAGGTCAGCGTTGGACCTCAGGTCAGGTTTAATGAAATTCAGACAAATAAAAAGGTCTACTGGGGTACCGTGTGTAAGACAAGCGAAGCATTGAATGTAGACTATCTCAACACTGATACATGCACTATCAACACAAGAAACAGCACACTGCGTAGCCTGACCTCGATCGATGACGCATTTCATCAGGTAGCACTAGCATCCCATTCAGCAACGCATTCAGACACGCATTCACCAATATCCTCCGATTCGTCTAAAAATTTGACACAACCTTCGCAGCCATACCTGTACGTGCACCACGACACATTTTTTTGCTGTGACGAACCCTTTCGCCTATAGAGGCCAAAAGGCCAACGAGGGCAAATATTGTGTGCCGCATAACTTGCTGGATAATTCACTTATCGGAATGATTCATACGCTTGTGCCAACGCTATCAAGGTGGCATGCAGCACACCAAGTCAACTGGTCACTCGAAGCCATCATTTGACCTCAGGTCAACGAATACTTTAACATTACACCCTATGGGAAAATTCCGGTGTACCGAATACATCTTCCTAAATACATTTATTGGATGGATATTAGCGTCGAATAATCGCCCACGGGGCAAGGAAGCAGCACATACGAGCATGTGACCTTCTAGGTCAGCGTTTGACCTCAGGGCAGGTTTGATGAAATTCACAAAATGAAAGTGGTCCAGTGGGGTACCATATGTGGGCCAAACGAAACATTTAATGTAGACTATCTCAACACTGATGCATGCCTAGCAATACAAGAAACAGCACACTGCGTAACCTGACCTCTATCGATGACGCATTTCATCAGGTAGCACTAGCATCCCATTCAGCAACGCATTCAGAAACGCATTCACCAAAATCCTCCGATTCGTCTGGAAATTTTACACAACCTTCGCAGCCATACCCGTACGTGCAACACGACACGATTGAAAAAAAAAACGACGAACCTTTTCGCCTACAGAGGACAGATGATCAACGAGGTCAAATCAGGGGTGCCGCATAACTTGTAGGATAATTCACTTATTGTAATGATTCAAACGCTTGTGCCACCGCTATCAAAGTGGCATGCAGCACACCAAGTCAACTGGTCATTCGAGGTAACGATTTGACCTCAGGTTAACGAATACTTGAACATATGATAAAATTGAACCTTATGGTAAAATTCCGGTGCACCGAATAACATCTTCCTAAATACATTTATCGGATGGATATTAGCGTCGAATAATTTCCCACCGAGCAAGGAAGCAGCACATCCGAGCATGTGACCTTCATGGTCAGCGTTTGACCTCAGGTCAAGTTTTAAGAAATTCAGAAAATGAAAGTGGCCCACTGGGGTACAGTATGTAGGCCAAACGAAGCATTGAATGTAGACTATCTCAACACTGACACATGCACTATGAATACAAGAAACAGCACAATGCATGACCTGGCCTCTATCGATGACGCATTTCATCAGGTAGCACAAGCATCACATTCCGCAACGTATTCAGAAACGCATTGACCAATATCCTCCGATTTTTCTGAAAATTTGACACAACCTTCGCAGCCACACCCGTACATGCACCACGACACGATTCTCTGCTACGACGAACCCTTTCGCCTACAGAGGACAGGGTCAACGAGGTAAAATCTTGGGTACTGCATAACCTGCCGTATAATTCACTTATTGGAATGATTTAAACGCTTGTGCCACCGCTATCAAGGTGGCATGCAGCACAACAAGTCAACTGGTCACTCTCGGTCACCATTTGACCTCAGGTCAACGAATACTTTAAAATTACGCCCTATGGGAAAATTACTGTGTACCGAATAACATATTCCTGAATATATTTATCGGAAGGATATTAGCGTGGAATAATCCCCCATCGAACATCATCAATTCTTGTTGACCTTTGATCGAATGGAGGGTGCACGGGAGACGCGGCCGATCAGCAGCAGCAGCACCATGTCCGCGATTGCAGCGCCATTCTCCAGACAGATAGCAATCAATTACGTCGCAGATTGCATTGTCACAAACGCCACGCAGATATAAATATACTATGAATGGATATAATGATGAATGTCCACAAATGCTATATTTTGATCGGTTTGTTTTGCACCTGCGGCACTAAGGTTAGTACAGATATTCCACCATGTATTGGTGTGTTTTCAAATGGAGTACGATGTGAATGTCCGATAGCCATCATACCCAAGCATCAGAATGTCCAGGAACCAACAACACTAAGGTGCGGCAGAATGTCCAAAGGGTGGAATGTCAAGTTCCACAAGGTGCATAACCATCAGGGTCCCATGTTAATTCCCGGACCGCTTAATTGTACATGTTTCAGCTTCTCATCACTTCTTGGCGGCACGGGACCGGAGGTGCGACCGAGTCCAAGCGTGATAATGTCGAGCTGCTAGAATAACGAGCACGACAGAATGTTCCAAATTTATACATCGCCCGAGTCCAAGCGTGATAATGTCGAGCTGCTAGAATAACGAGCACGACAGAATGTTCCAAATTTATACATCGCGCAGAGTCCAAGCGTGATAATGTCGAGCTGCTAGAATAACGAGCACGACAGAATGTTCCAAATTTATACACCGCGCAACATCCAACTGTAGCGCTCGCACAGGTCTCTACAGGACACGCACAAGTCACAGGAACCATTCAGACAAGTGAATCATGCCCACTGAACTACCTTAATTTTCTGAATTTTATCAATCATGCATAACACTATTGATAGTGCATGTGCCAGTGTTGAGATAGTCTTAAATGCTTAAGTGCTGTCACCTTAAATGCTTCGTTTTAAGTGCTTAAATGCTTAAGTCACCTTAAATGCTTCCTTAGTCTTGGCCCACATACGGTACCCTAGTGGACCACTTTCATTTTGTGAATTTAATCAAACCTGACCTGAGGTCAAACGGCGGCATTGAAGGTCACATGCTCGGATGTGCTGCTTTCTTGCTCGGCGGAAGATTATTCGACGCTAATATCCATCCGATAAACATGTTCAGGAAGATGTTATTCGGTACACCGTAATTCTCCCATAGGGCGTCATGTTAATGTATTCGTTGACCTGAGGTCAAATGATGACCTCCAGTGACCAGTTGACTTGGTGTGCTGCATGCCACCTTGATAGCGGTGGCACAAGCGTTTGAATCATTCAAATAAGTGAACTATCCGGCAAGTTATGCGGTACCCCAGATTTTACCTCGTTGACCTTTTGGCATCTGTAGGCGAAAGGGTCCGTCGTAGCGCAAAATCGTGTCCTAGTTCATGTACCTTTATGGCTGCGAACGTTGTGTCAAATTCTGAGGCGAATCGGAGGATATTGGTGAATGCGTTGCTGAATGGGATGATGAAATGCGTCATCGATAGAGGTCAGGCCACGCAGTGTGCTGTTTCTTGTGTTGATAGCGCATGTATCAGTGTTGAGATAGTCTACATTAAATGCTTTGTTTGGCCCACATACGGTACCACAGTGGACCACTTTAATTTTGTGAATTTAATTAAACCTGACCTGAGGTCAAACGGTGACCTTGAAAGTCACATGCTCCGAGGTGCTGCTTCCTTGCCTGGTGCGAGATTATTCGACGCTAATATCCATTCGATAAATGTGTTCAGGAAGACGTTATTCGGTACACCGGAATTTTTCCATAGAGCGTAATGTTAAAGCATTTGTTGACCCGAGGTCAAATGGTGACCACGAGTGACCAGTTGACTTGTTGTGCTGCATGCCACCTTGATAGCGGTGGCACAAGCGTTTGAATCATTCCAATAAGTTAATTATCCGGCAAGTTATGCGGTACCCCAGATTTGACCGCGTTGACCATCTGTCCTCTGTAGGCGCAAGGGTACTTCGTTTAAAAAAAATCGTGTCGTGGTGCACGTACATGGCTGCGAAGGCTGTGTTAAAGTTTCAGACCAATCGGAGGATTTGTGTAAATGCGTTTCTGAATTGGATGCTAGTGCTACCTGATGAAATGCGTCATCGATCGAGGTCAGGCCACGCAGTGTGCTGTTTCTTGTGTTGATAGTGCATGCATCAGTGTTGAGATAGTCTACATTCAATGCTTCGTTTGTCCCACATACGGTACCCCAGCAGACCATTTTCATTTTCATATCATTAAACCTGACCTGAGGTCAAAGGCTGACCTTGAAGGTCACATGCTCGGATGTGCTGCTTCCTTGCTCGGTGGGAGATTGTTCGACGCTAATATCCATCCGATGAATATATTCAGGAAGATGTTATTTGGTACACCGTAATTTTCCCATAGGGCGTAATGCTAGTGTTTATCTTGACTCGAGGTCAAACGTTGACCTTGAAGGTGGCATGCTTGGATGTGCTGCTGACCTGCCCGATGGGAGATTATTCGGCGCTAATTCGCTAATTCGGATTATTCGTCCATCCGATGAATGTATTTAGATAGATATTATTTGGTACCCCGTAGATGGCAATTGTGCAGAGAGAGAATAATAGTTTGTGAGCATGGATCAAACTTTGAGATTGTCCATCAGACGCTTGAATGTACTGCATCCATGAGGCATATCCAATGTCGGTGTGTTATTTCGTGGTACCAAGGAAAACATTGCGGAACTTATCGGGTACACAGGAATTTAGTATATTTGCTATTTTGGGGCATTTTTTTGCGAACGGTGATGGATCGGTGACCATCACGGGTCATTTTGATCGATGTGCTCTATGTATGTGCTATGTAGACTACTACCTGCAAAAATAGGTGTATCCAATGTGTCACCATGACTTTATTCGGTACCCCGTAAATAGATATAGTGCATGAGTAAAACCAACTTTGGTGACCCGAGGTCAAACCGTAACATTCAAGGTCACGTAATTCGATG
This sequence comes from Ashinkailepas kermadecensis, assembly GCA_034440615.1. Taxonomy (NCBI): domain Eukaryota; kingdom Metazoa; phylum Arthropoda; class Thecostraca; family Neolepadidae; genus Ashinkailepas; species Ashinkailepas kermadecensis. The sequence continues at coordinate 551,877 of JAOTOM010005185.1, read as the reverse complement.
TCCTGCATCTTTGATAGGCAGCTGATATCTAGGCGTTGGAATCATTCGGCTAAGTGAAATACTTCGAATTTCATGCGGTACCCCGCTTTTGACCCGAGTGACCTTTCTTGACTTCTGGAGATCAAACTCCTCATCCTACGGAATAATCGTTGTTTGCCTTACTTTAGCAAGCCACAGAGATCATATCCTAAAAAAATACACGAAATCGGAGTGTGCGAATTGGATGCTGAATGCGCATGCGTTGCTAATATCATGGACATCGCAGTACTGATGTCGCCCAAGGTCAGTCTGGGTCATCCACCTTCAGCATCAGATGACCTCTGTGGCTTCGAGAAGCAACGAATAAGATGCAGGCAACGATATAACTACTTATAACTCACATAGCCCTTTTGAATAGCTGAGCAGGCTACACAAACTGCAAGACATTTGAATGTGTTGAATGAGTCTTCCATTGTTTGGATTGATCTGACACCAGCACACTTGGCATGACCTAGTAGGTTAAATTTTTGGGCCAGTGGATTCTGAATAGGACATCTGATAGTAGAGTTAGCGGAATTTATGGTGACCAGTGCATTATTTAGATATCGTCACTCATTTTCCAGCTGCAGAGGACAGGATGGGGGCGTCAGCGACCAGCTCGAACCTCGTCACAGTGGTGTACTTCGAACGTGGTTCTTTACGTGAGGGCTAAATCTGTTCAAAACCAAACTTACTACGTTGAGGTGCAGCAGCCTCCTGGCCACAAACAGATGACGCAAAAATATACGTATCTTCCAAGGACGCAAAATACACAAAGAAATACATCGCTCAATGGAAAGAAAACCTCGAATCTGCTTACAACAATCTTGGCTTAACGTCGATTACAAACATTATAACTTTTTAAATAACCGTAAGATAGATCAGCAGCAGTAGACGGGGAACGTTTATGTTAAGCACAGATCGCCTTCTAAAAGAATGCACCTGTAATTCACCAAATAATCGAACATCAGCTATGGTGAATAAAAGCTGATGGCCCCGTTCCCAAGGTTGTGTCAGGGATCTGGCGTGTCACAGCGCTAAAATCGAGATTCACAGGCATTCCACATAAAATAAACCAGGATATCCAGAAATGAAGATCAGATCGAGAAATCTTCCATAACTTTTTGTTAAACGATGCTCACTTTCGCTGATGCAAACCCTACTGAGGGTTTTTTTTTTAGAGGTTAGCATTGTTAGTTCGCACATGCTGCGCTGGTATCAATCGCCTGTACTCGATCCGATCAAGCGTTGCACGTTCTGATGCACTTTTAGGGATAAAACGACGAAGTACGAGGAAACTACCGGCAGCACGATAGACGAGATCCGAGATACATGTCATTGGTTCCCAATTCAGCACACGCGAACACGCGAACAAGCCATTCATTGGCTCAAAAGTCGGTACCGGTCGGCGACCAAGTCACCAAACGTCGGTCCCATTGCCGTGCGGCGGTCAGAGGCGCGATCCCAGCGCGTCCAACGCCGATACAAGAAAATCGCGGACACCGATCCGGTTTCGGTGGGCGGCTTTATGTCGCTGGCGGCGAACTAACTTTCCCGGTTAGCCTAATTGCGGTCGTTGGGGATCAGCTCGGTACGACCGTGCGGCGCCGGCTGCGACAGGCCGGTGATGTTGTATAGTCTGCCGGCAGGGGCGAGACGCCGACTGCGACAGACCGGAGATGTTGTATAGTCTGCCGGCAGGGGCGAGACGCCGGCTGCGACAGGCCGGTGATGTTGTATAGTCTGCCGGCAGGGGGCGAGACGCCGGCTGCGACAGGCCGGTGATGTTGTATAGTCTGCCGGCAGGGGGCGAGACGCCGGCTGCGACAGGCCGGTGATGTTGTATAGTCTGCCGGCAGGGGAGGAGGCACGACTGCGACAGGCCGGTGATGTTGTATAGTCTGCCGGCAGGGGCGAGACGCCGACTGCGACAGGCCGGTATGGGGGCTGCGACAGGCCGGTGATGTTGTATAGTCTGCCGGCAGGGGCGAGACGCCGACTGCGACAGGCCGGTGATGTTGTATAGTCTGCCGGCAGGGGCGAGACGCCGACTGCGACAGGCCGGTGATGTTGTATAGTCTGCCGGCAGGGGCGAGACCGACAGGCCGGTGATGTTGATAGTCTGCCGGCAGGGGCGAGACGCCGACTGCGACAGGCCGGAGATGTTGTATAGTCCGCCGGCAGGGGGCGAGACGCCGACTGCGACAGGCCGGTGATGTTGTATAGTCTGCCGGCAGGGGCGAGACGCCGGCTGCGACAGGCCGGTGATGTTGTATAGTCTGCCGGCAGGGGGCGAGACGCCGACTGCGACAGGCCGGTGATGTTGTATAGTCTGCCGGCAGGGGCGAGACGCCGACTGCGACAGGCCGGTGATGTTGTATAGTCTGCCGGCAGGGGGCGAGACGCCGACTGCGACAGGCCGGTGATGTTGTATAGTCTGCCGGCAGGGGGCGAGACGCCGGCTGCGACAGGCCGGTGATGTTGTATAGTCTGCCGGCAAGGGCGAGACGCCGACTGCGACAGACCGGAGATGTTGAATAGTCTGCCGGCAGGAGGCGAGACGCCGACTGCGACAGACCGGAGATGTTGTATAGTCTGCCGGCAGGGGCGAGACGCCGACTGCGACAGACCGGAGATGTTGTATAGTCCGCCGGCAGGGGCGAGACGCCGACTGCGACAGGCCGGTGATGTTGTATAGTCTGCCGGCAGGGGCGAGACGCCGACTGCGACAGGCCGGTGATGTTGTATAGTCTGCCGGCAGGGGCGAGACGCCGACTGCGACAGGCCGGTGATGTTGTATAGTCTGCCGGCAGGGGGCGAGACGCCGACTGCGACAGACCGGAGATGTTGAATAGTCCGCCGGCAGAGAGCGAGCACCGGTCGCGTGCCGCACGCTGCCTGATGCCGCCAGCCAGTGAATCATTCACGAGTGATGGGTGAGCACCGCCGCCGGCCGCCAGTTTACCGGTTGTTGGTCGTATTTCACGCCGGCATGTCAGTGCCGTGTTGTCGTGCGGCCGCTTGGAACTGTGGCCCTGCCGACCTGCTGGCCACTGGGTTAGGTGTGACGCGGCACGAAGCCACGGCGAGTGTCCGGAGGTAGATTTCGGCGCCCACAGCATGCAGGTTCACACACTGGTTTTCAGTAGAATTAGAGCAAGAGCGGAATTTGCTCCAAGGCGGTGGTCTTCTATCACGTGCTCATCCGGACTCAGGAGACTCGTGAATCGAATCGTGCAATGGAGTGCACAGACCAATCCATGACACGAGGAATTATGTATTCTGAAGAACGATGAAAAAATTATATAAAATCACACGGTGCAATGACTGCTGGAAACTGAGTCTGCAAATCACAATACGCGTTCGGTGCAGGCAATTGCACAGCAATGCACACCCGCCGGGTCCGGATCACAGGTGGTGCTACTCAGCCTCAGTTGAATTTGCACTTGGAGAAGTCCATCTCGGGGTGCTGCTGCATGAACCTGGAATAAAAGCAACTGTTCAGTCGGTGGTCGCGAAATACATCATTGAAAAACAACCTTGCATTGTAAAAGCATTGCATGATTATTTATATGATCCAATGACCACCACCTTTTACTCGTACGGTCACACAGAAGCTCAGTTTGGTTAAGTCGCATACATTTGCAACGAAGTTCGAAAACGTCGATGAACACGCGGATAACGCCGAACTCGTACCGCACCTCCACTGGGGCGGATACAGAGAGGGGGTGGGCGGCTCTCGGGGAATGTGCTTATTCCCATGGAAATGTGGCGCCTTTCCGATCTTGAAAGGCCGGAGGGGCGCCAGAAAGGCTTGGATGCACCGGATCACCCGCTCAACGGATTTTCCAGCCAGACGCCTTTTCAGACGAAAAGACGTCTCTACAGTATATGCTTGAGTAGATCCTCCGCTCAACGAACTTTTCAGAGGAAATGGTTCCCTCCCCATGACGACTCCTGGATTCACCCCTGCACATCAATAACAGGGGGGGGTCATCACCGGTATCGCACATCACCAGTGCGCAAACCACGCGGCCACCGCGAGACGCTAACAGGCAAACCTCTCCAGCCAGGCCGCTAATGCCGTCCGTGAGGTCACGGCTGCCGCCGCAATGGCAGCGGCACGACCTAATGCCGACCAGCTGGCATTCGCAAGTGGTGTATCGAGTGGCCCAGTCATTCGGCGGGCGGCCGGCGGCGCCTGGTTCGTCTGGGCGGCCCGACAGTCGTCCTGCAGCCGCTCTGCAGCCGCTCTGCAGCCGAGCCGAGTCGGGCGGGGGCGGCGGGGCGGCGGCCGGCCGTCTGCCTCCCGGGTCTGGCCTCGGGTCAGCGGCGGCCAATGGACCGAGACCAGGTCAGGCGAGAACGGGCCACGCGACCGGGAAGCCGATCAGAGATAGGATGTGTAGAGGGGAAGTGCTGCGAAGGAGAGAACGTGTGGGGGAGGACATGCGGAGGGCAGGCCGTATAGGGAGATGACGTGCAGAGTGGAAGTGTTGACGAAAAAAAATGCAAACGGAAGGCAATGCTAAAGGCAGGAAATGCATAAGACGGTGCAGGGATAAGTCAATTTGAAGTGGAAGCTGTGTAAAGGGAAATATATGCAGAGGGAAGGGAGAAAGTGAAGAGGGAAGGGATGATGTGAAGAGGGGATGGATGATGTGAAGAGGGAATGGATGACGTGAAGAAGGGTTGGTTGGTTGTTCACTATTGTGGCTTAGGGGCACATCGACCGCAGTGGTCATGCAGCACCCATATGTGAAGAAGGGAAATCGTGCGAAGGGAGACGGGCAAGGGTGGGTAAGGCGCATCCAGTAGCTCGGATTCGTGTGGTGAGGACATCCCGGGGAGGGGGAGCAAGATGGGGACTGGGGTTGTGTGGGATGGAAGACGCTGGGCCGTGACCTTTAACGCGATAGGTATGTACGTCTTTGACGAATAGGTGAGGACTGTGAGGTCGTGACTTTTAGCATGATAGGCATATCTATATGACGATCAGGTGAGGACTGTGAAGTCGTGACCTTTAGCGTGAAAGGTACGTTTATGACAAATAGGTGAGGATTGTGAGGTCGTGACCTTTAGCGTGAGAGGTATGTCTATGACGATTAGGTGAGGACTGTGAAGTCGTGACCCTTAGTGTGAGAGGCATGTCTACGACGATTTGGTGAGGACTGTGAAGTTCTGCAGTTACGACTATACCAGAAATATCACCATTCAAAGAACGGAAGCTGCCGCATTCTCACGGGCTTTGAGCAATGTCACGAAGGCTACATCCACGGAAGCCCGATGAGATAGTATATCTAAGCGTAGCGAAGGCTTCGGCAGGATAACGGATACGGCATCGGCGTACTCAGCCCAGAAAGGCATACATATGTTTGGCGATATACGCTACGTTCGTTTGTGACCGCTCACTGCAAAACAGCAGCCAAAAGACAAGACAGTCAAATGCAAAACATAGACCGATACAGCCTTGTTTAACCCGGGAAAAGACGCCATGCCAACACATCGGTGCGCTGTTATTCGATGTGACGAGATGTGTGACGAGATGTGACGAGATGTGTGACGAGATGTGTGACGAGCGGGACGAGATGTGCTCTTGCACTACTGGTCAGATTGCGAGTGGTGGTTGGGAGTTTTTGCGTACTGACGTACTGACTCATCGTGTCGCGTGGAGATGGAATGGCATGTAGTAATGATATGATTGCACACGACATTCCTCCTCGTGGAGTACGCTTTGACACGTAGTCTGCTTGTACTGTGCTTGCACACGCACTGTGCGTAACGGTCATGCAAACTAGGCCAGCGGTTTGCTCCACCAGTCACATATTGTGACTGACCGTCACACCGTCCGTCACAATTGGCAGATACCCCGCGGCTGGACAGCTTCCACCACAAGACACGCCGGCTTTTCAGAGTGGCGATTCGAGATTGGTGGTCACGGGGAAATTTCCACTTATTTCTGAACGGACATTGTCGCTCCGAAGTCTGGAAATGCTCGTCTGCTATATGTAGACGGCAGTCGTGTGCAATTCGCGCCATCAATGTCATAAATGTTCGACAAAAAGGGTATCATCGAGATTGGTGGTCACGAGGAAATCCCCACTTATCTCTGAACGGACACTGTAGCTCGGAATTCTGGCAATGCTCGTCTGCTGTATGCTGACGGCAGTCGTCTGACATTTGCGCCAACAATGTCATACATGTTCGACGAAGAGAATCATAACCATTGGACGGACGCCAACAGTCAGGCCACAATATAACGGCAGGAACAGCGTAGCCTGCGCATCATCGGAACGTCCGACGGCGACGGTGCCGCGGCTGCAGCAGATTGTCGCAGCCGTTTTTGTCTGTCTGTCCGGTACGGAGTAGCTGTTGACCGTGCGCCGAGACAGTGGCTACTGAGCGGCGCTGCCATGCCCACCATGTCAGTCCAGCATTGTCGACTACAGGCCCATGTCAACCGAACGCTGGCCATCCATCATCATCTGCAGCTGGGGGGCGACGCGGGCACGCATCCCGGTCGATGCGTGATGAACGCCAGTCGGCAATCGAGTCATGGTGGGCGGGGCAGGTCGCGTCATTAGCCGGCGTTCTGCTCCCGACCGTCAACACGCGGCCAACTGTTGTGGCCATTACGGCTACACCGGCCGGAACATCGGTCAACAAGCTGGGCTCGCAGTTGACTCTTAAACGGCACGCAAGCAACGGTTCGCCTTTACTGGCCAAGCGCGGAGTATTGGCACACCTAGATACACCACAATAGGTCATTTCATGCGCCAGCAAAACAGGAAAACAAACAAAGATTAAAAGACACGCCTGTGTAGCGCACAAGGTGTCGTATCAGAATTACGGTATGATGATCTCATAATCGGTGTGTAAACAAACACAATTCAGCGTTCATTGACGTACCACGCGCAGTGGGTCGCCTCCGAAGGCATAATGGGCGGGGGATGGACTGCTGCTTAACACGCGCCCTGGAGGGCCTCTGAAAATTACGCGCACTGGAGGGGGGGGGCGGATTCCGTCCCCGTAAGATCTCGGCTCCTATTAAAGCTGGAGGAACGAAATTCGCAGGGTGGATGGGTACGGTAGTGAACTCTATTGTGTGCAAATTTCATGACATTAGGTCAATATCTTCAAGGCCAATGAGGTCACATTTGTCAAAATTTTCTTGTTTTGCGTGGCTTGGCTTGTCATTGTTATCGATCGCTGTGATTGTGTTTAAATGCTCCACAATGGGCATCAATGATGTTTTGGACATTATTAATGATGCAATACAGATGCTAGACCCGACATTTGACCTCAAGTCACCTATATAGCAGCACTTTATCAGGCCAGTTACCTGTTCCAGTTACCGGAACCGGGGCCGCCCGCCCGACTGCTCCGTCGGGCAGCTCGGCGCAATCGGCTTCGCGAAGAAAGGAGTGAAGTACATGAATAAAGTATGGAAACGCAATGACAAACAGCATACAATGACAAACAGTAGTGCATTTATGACAACATTCCAGTTGACCAAGTTTGGTTCGTTCCATTAGCCTTTCATGGACTTGACCTCGGTGACCTAACATGACCTTGAAACTGTATAGCATATCAATATACATCAAACAAGTCGCTAGTGTTGCCAAGAACACTTCCCTTTTGCGGATATACGGGAAGCGCATCAGTGCCGATTTTTATGGTCTGGCGCTACGAAATTTTTATACTTTAACGGCCCCGAACTCGAAACATTTTCGGCTGATTTTCATTTTTCTTGCTTTAAACGATGCGTCGGTCATTCTAAGCAGGTACGCGAAAAATGGCTTATATCGACCGGTAAAATCTGGAGTTATATACGAAAACCGGAGGGGTGGGCGGATTTCGCCCCCTCCAGTGTGCGTGTTAATACTTTCCAAGAATACCACACAACATTTGTTACGGCGTGCTACATTCACTTTGTTGGCATGATCATGGCAAGATGACAAGTCAGCTTTCAACTGTGCCACTTCAAAACTTGTACTCCGTCCCTGAAGTTTGTACATCTTGGGAAGAAGTTAGGTGTTGGGAGCACAAACTGCAACATGTCATCTGTTTGCTGGCAGAACAATGCTATCCATCCTACCACTTCGACTATCTTACATACATTTTACGTGAAGGTGAGGCGTGACAATTTTCGCTGAAACACGTTTAAAGAAGACTATTGAATGTTTGGTCTTTCTGCTGAACCATGACGAAATTATAACTATCTTCACACAGCATGACACACGTCACATACTGCTCGAGTACAAACAAAAGCTCACTCGCACACAAGGCACTTTCAATCCAATGAGTCTGTAAGCAGCATAGCATCTTCGCCTTCGTTAGACGTGAGTTCAGCGTCCCAAAATTCCACAATTTGGGTGGATATTGACACCCAGCAAGAACAACCTTTCACTCTCACCACCCATGTTCATCACTAATTTTCCATTCCTCATTTCTCCAAAAATGGCCCTACTCAGGATGCAAATACTCTCCATCTTACTTAGAGATATGCACTATGAGATTACAATGTCATGCAATTGTGCGCATACAAAACACAAACCATTGTGCAAAGAAAAAGTGCAACTTGATGCTTGGAGCTTGATGAATGAATATAATACATTTGATATTTTCACTTCTGAACTGCACAGCGCTACGTTGTACGTAATCACATATTTCTGTATAAGGATGGGTTAGACGTATATCGGGGAGAAACGGTGCGACTGTATAAGGATGAGTTAGACGTATATCGGGGAGAAACGGTGCGACTCGGAGAGTATCAGGTGTACGAGCAACAATACCATCACATCACACACGGTCTATTTTTACTGGGAATCTAGACGAATTACAAAACTGTGCAGACCACACAGGGCACAATACGTCCGAGACGGAGACGGAGACGGAGCCACAGAGACAGACAGCGAGACAGAGAGATAGACAGCGAAACAGACAGATATACACAGACAGACAAACAGACAGACAGACAGACCACCTGGACCAAATCCTGGCTACGTCACTAGTTTCAGCTCGATCAGATCAACGGCCACGGAGTTATAGTCACCGGCATTTTCGTGAGATTACGATATATGGCATGTTTAGCGAAGTTGCTAAACAAGTTCTGTAAGTTCTTTCATTTCCAAGGAGAATACTGTAGGTACTCGAAACGTGTACATTTACAAGTTGGCATTGAACTGAAGAATATACTAGTTGGTTTGGGTGTTTAATGTTTCGAATTATTACCGTGTGACATCGTGACGTTAGGTCACCTGAACTGACCTTGACATGATGAAAGTGAAAATATCCTACTCTTATTCATAATAGGCTTGGATAAATTGTCCCCGCGTGTGCAAACGTTTGAAGATGGGTATTTTCGATCTATGTTATTTTTTGGGAGGAGGGGGAGGGGAGTAGGTGGGTGGGGAGGGTGTCCTCTACCCGTATCTTGTATTTGGTTGCCAAAGCACGTGCATCGATTGAACCACAGTTGACATTACATTCCAGATTCGCCTCAAATCAAGGTGAGGGGTATCAAAGAGCTCTTCCAAGCCAATATCCCCAGGTCAGGGTGCTGTCACCAGATCTGGCCAGGGAGGGGGGGGATAAAATGGGTCATGCGTACTGATTGATGAGCTGTACAAATAAATGTTAATTATTGCATCTTGGCTAACCCAGGATGTACATCACACGGAACACTTCTTCGAAGGGCATTTACGTGTGTTGCTTGGGTTTCTTGCCTACGATAAGGTGACGCAAAAATAAAACCCGCTTAAACTTTAATCCTTGCCGGCAAAGAGAAAGTGTTGGAGGTCACGTACCCCCCAGGAACGCTTCTTCTAATTGGACTGTACAAGGGACAAAGGATTTGCACGAATTTTCTCCCGTCGATCTGAGTACCATGACAGTGTATGAACAATCAGGAACACACAGATTGGTTGATTATTTGGGCTTAAGGGCGCGCCGCCTGCAGGGTCATTTGCCGCCCAAGGAATACACAGAGCCTGCGAGAACGTGCGAATGTACACAATGTTGGATGCTGAATTGGTGAACCACAATATTACGTTAGATGCTATGTAACATGCATGCACATATTAGTTGTTAACACAGAGAAACAATCCATGTAACAGTGCTACAAGGTTAATGCAGTTTACGCAATACATTGGGCAGTTGCAAAATAAGTTTGTAAAAATGGCATAGAGTTTTAAAATACTAATTGTACGGCTAAGGAAATTTGAGGAGGCTAAACGAGCCGCATGACGCTCAGTCACATGCCGTTTTTTCTTACAAGTCGGAAATGTGAAATCGACACACAATGGTTTGACGGCCAAATTCAAGAAAACGACCACAAGGAAGGGCACAAATAATACATATGTAGAAAATACTAATTTACAGAAATTTGCAGACGCAAAGACAACTTCCTGAAGGTAATTCCGAAAGAAAAGAAGCCATAATTTTCACTGTCATAATCTCAAGGTCAGGTGACCTCAGGTGACGATGTCACGCGGTCAAACTTTGAAAGATCAATAATTAAAATTAGCTAAAATATTCATCAGTCCAACGCCAACTTGGAAATGCACGCTTTACGACTGCATACATTATCTTCCCTGGGGATATAAGCCGCTAAACATAGCCATGTACCATGCTCGCACGAAAATGTCGGATGCTATAACTCTGTGACCGTTATTCGGATCGAGCTGAAAGTTACACAGCTCAAATCGCAGCATTAGATAACCCCACATACGTATTTACACAAAAATCTGAGAGATGGGGTGTTCTGAGAGGGCCTAACCCCGTCCCCCTGTCCATCTTTCGTGGAACACCCCATTATGAAGCTATGCGCAAGCATAGTCTAAAATAGAGCCCAGCATAGTTAAATGCTGCACCGTCGAAGTCCCTAATGTCTTTAGTGCTTCCATAGCACTATCTACTTGCCTGGTAGGGAAGAGTTATCAATATTCTTTTGCTGGAATTACTTTCACAGGACATTCTCGAACCGCTTCAAACGCCGCTTATATGAGCGGCAAAAATTCCGAATACGATGCGATTAGAAAACTCACTAAAACATTACTCTAGTAAACGAGCCTGGGACCTACTAAAACATCCGAAGATCTTAAAAATATCGTCGCAAGGTTTCCTAACCACATCTTAGTGGGAAGATCCACTGCTCATGCAAACGGGGTATATGATAGTTATGAAGCTGAGTGACTTGCTTGCAATCTTCTTTACCCGGCAATATAAACACTTCCATAAATCCTGCCATGACTTTTTGTGTTCCGTCTAGGCATCTTGATTCTTAGTGCAATAGGTGGCAAGCTAGGGGGCGATGAGTTTGGGAGGAAGCTCGGGGAGGAGTTCGGGAGGCAACTTTGTTATTTTTTTGCTTTCTGTGAACACCCTGTGACACATTGGTACATCACCATATCGTAGTGAGGGGTCCAAAAATAAAAAAAATAAAAAAATCATGGGTGACTTTCACGGTTATCTAATATTTGGTGAAGGTGTCATTTCAATCAGAAGCAGACCAGATTACCAGAGGTCATATTGCATAGGAAATATGTGAGGAAAACTGTTGTTTTCACAGCTAAGTAGTATTCTCAAGCGAATTATTGAAACGTATCGTCGAACAAAATGATGCAAAATGATGGGAGCTTGGAAGGTATCTACTTGAGACTACGCATGCATATCATTCTCAGACGGAGCATTCCTTAGAATACACGTCAAGTGAAACTATTTGTGAACAACGGTGGCTTAAAGAAGGTGTTTGTGGACATGCCTAACAGTTTCTCTACGCTGGATAGTCAGCCCTTGAATACGTATAATTCATGCTGTATTAGATGGCCATATTCCATTAGCTGATAAATATATTTGTTGATATTCGTCAAACACAAAATTCAGCAGGGGGCAAACACCTCTTCGGGCACCTGGACCAGCATCTGTCAAACTCCCACAATTTCCTAATTAATTCGTACATTCGATTACAACGACTCGCTTTCTCAGTGCGATGTCCCTAATGTAAAGAAATAGGACCAAACGTTGCCCAAGATTCACAAGGTAGGGGACATCAGCTTCCCGGGAGGAGAAAATGCCTAAAATAACCCAGATGCACGGAAAAAATGGCATTCATACACATAATCCCAGGAAACGGCAAGCACAAACCGACGTGAAATTCCGGCAACCACGACGAGCTGTGTCCTGTCCCCTGTCCGTAATATTCCCCACTCACTCACATTATCAACTCGGAACTCTCCTATATACTTCAGACCTCCAAGCGGAGATAATGTGCACAATGCGGCTGGTAAGCGGTAAACTACGTTGGCTTACGTGTTGATGCGCGAGTTTGAATTAATTCGATACGGATGTTTGTCGGTTGATTCGCCGGTACTTATTCCGTTTTCTTAAGAGACCCAATCGGCAATTTATTTCCTTTGAGGAACAACTCGTTTTATTAAGTATACCATCTTCGCTCCTTTGGCTATGTTAATCGTCCAAAAGCTCACAGTGATGGGGTTACATTTAAAAGTTCAGAGAAGTTTGCAAGAAAAGTCAGTGGAGTTGAAGAAAGTCATTATGAAATAAAGTGGTCACTGAGGAAGGGATATGTTTCCGACGTAATATTGGATTGGTGTCTGTCAGTGTTCATTGCTTCGTGTATTGATGTGTTTGTAGTGCCACGTGCCTAACGCCTACTGGTTTAGTACCCCACTATGCTTCTTCACTATCACTTCTTCAATGACAATTAATAACATGCGGATATATTGCGAGTTGAATGTCTAGTCTAACTGCTAGGCGTGGGAGAAATGGGATCGTAGTGACGACATAGAAGGAGCTATCGAGACTACTCATTTTGAATCCAGCGAGTTGTTTTCTGGCCTTTAGAGAAGAAAATCCAGCCTCATCCTGATTTATTCATGCCTATATTTGGGCAATTCACAGTGTTAAATATGTTGGATTGGATCAATTTTGAATTGGAAATGGATATCCACAATGTTGGAATGATATGACGAAAGCAAATTGCCTTTTTTTTGTTCGAGAGAGTATGATGCGAGTATAGGGTGGGTTCGATGGTCGGCTAGAGGCAGACAGAGACAAGATAAAAGAGACAGAGATTGAGAGATAGAGAGATAGAGAGAAAGGTAGAGAGCTTTGGAAGAGAGACTTCCAAAACATGAACATCAACACTGAACCAGGGCGGGACAAGCGCAGCACAGATGAGCTTACTTCTTCATGACGTTCTCCTTTTTCTGGTCGTCGCTAGTGGGCAGACCCATCTCCTTTTGTCGCTGGTCGTACATCATCTTCTCAACCATACCGCGCGTCTCGCCGTCCAGGTCGGACAGCTTCGAAGATTCCGGCTGCACCTTCCGAGTGTTGATTTCTGGGTCTGTAGAGACGAGGCGGTTCCACCACTCCATTTGGTTCACCTGGCGGGAAAGACAGCGCCTGGTTTATTTTTTATTTCCATTAATTTTTTTCTTCGGGCCCCTACCCAGTAAATTTTGACGCGCTTGTACATCGCTACTAGCGGCATATGCACGATGTTTCTGTTTGCACATTTGCGGGACAGTCCTGAACGCAAGCTTGAAGTCAAGCTTCCCGACCTAACACGCTGTACACGCGGAGGAGCTATGCCGACATCCCGGGCCCGGTGAACAGAAGACCGCCCCAGCAACACGAGGCGAGGCCGTGCCATCGAATAGAAAATTGTGCTTAGAACAAGACCATATCGCTAAATCCAATGTTCTAGGCATTGATCGGTTATCGCTTAACCTCAGGCCGGGCAAACACTCTTCAACTGATGTCATTTCCTGCATAATGGCCCGTCATGGAGAGGTCTACTTGAGATCGGACTTAAACGAAGGTTCACCCACACAAAGCGGATGCAAAAACCAACCGCTCCACCCAGACGGTGGTTAGTTGTGGCTGGTTGGTTGGTTGTGGCTGATGGTTATTGGCTCTACGACGCGCCGACCGTTTCGAGTCATATAGCGTAGCCAATCTCTCAAGTCGATTGGTCACGGGAGAAGAGCAGCAGCAGGAGCTAGTCGAACACACAACATTTCGGCTGGGAGACCTTACCTTACCTTACCCCTAGAGATGGAAGAACCGTTAGACCGGAGTGATTATCTGTGTATGTGAATATGTGTCAATGAATATGTGTATGAAGTATGCATATCTGTGGCTACCAGCTGTATTATGCATATGAAGCTCGGGATGCACCGCGACTTTGACTGGTGCACCTCCACTACGGAGACAGATGGACTAACGTATTTATGAGAAGCCTTCTTCCATGTGTCGCCCTCTATATTTTAGCTTCATACTTGCATTGCATTCGGTGTAAAGATGGCGCCGGCATCGGCCAGGTTGGGTGCAATCGGTAAGGCATGTGGTGGTTAGGCAATCGCTGAACTATGTGGCCAGTGTAAGGCAGGGACGCTGGACAAGCGAGAGCAAGTGAGCTATGGGACTCCCCAGCTGTAGGAACAGGATCGGGCACGCTTTCGCGCCAGAGAACTTGTGGACGGACCGGAATTGGCTCTCTTCGCAGCCCCGAAAGGTATGTACCATATTCCGTGAAATTTTCGCAGAAGTGTAGTCATTTCAGAAATTAGTAAAATATATTTTCTCAATTCGACACAATGCATTCAAGTTTGGGATTCGTGGTCGACATTTGGCAAACGAGGCCGATTGCGGAAATAGTGTCTTCAATGGACCATTCCAGCGGAAAAACTGCCGCTAGGGGCGCTCACGTCAACTGTCCTGTCGGAAGCCACATATGCGTGCGCTGCAGCGGGGAAAATGCTTGGACGCTGACGTACCTTTGGCGGAAAAAAATCATTGAGAGGGGGATGCACTGGATACACTCGAGCCATATAAAGAGGCGCCTTTCCCGGCCGGAGGGTACAGTGTTAAAATAATGGTTTATCATTAGGTGTGAGATGTCGAAACGAGTACAGCAGGATGTAGAAATCTGCCTTGGAATCATGCCAATTAAAATATCGTTTCAGTGCTTCAAGCTTCATTTGGGCCAAAAGTGTGCTCATGAGTGCATGTTTTTGGTTTAATTTTGGATACACCTAATATATGGATATATATGGATACCTATGCTAACGTTAATGATTGCAATGCCATGTTATCAGTAGATCACATTGTTTAACACACCACATCATAGACAATCTCTGTATCTGGAATTGTGTCGCAAGATGCTTGCGTAATCAATCCGTCATGGGGAGTATAAGCATGCTACTTATACACAAAATAGTCTTAGGAACGAATCGTGGAGACTTCATAAGCACACATCAACAAGTACGATGCCGATACGTCCTTGGAAAGGATGTCTATTCAATGCTCAGAAAGTGGTAGATTCCACCCTATTTCACGAATAATTTATCACTGGGAGAGTACCACCTATGCATGGGGGGGGGACACCTGCCCCCAATGCCCACTGTATCTCCCCTTGTCCGGCGGTAGCTTGAAGTAAATAGTATTGCTATTTTTGGCCATATGATAGTAGATGGCTAAACCACGAGCATATCACAAGCCATTTGAGTGTAAGGGAATACAGCTGAAAAGCTGAGAAGGTAAGCGCATTGGGTAGCGGGACAACTGGACTAGCAACACCATCGTGGAATTAGGTGAAATCGTGGACAACTAAAAATGTTAATGGTAGCGTAAGAAAGTCGAACACGGCAAGATGAGGAGCCTTCGATTTTTCTTAACATGGGCAGAGCCCTTTCCCCGTACTATAGCCAGTGGCGGATCCAGAATTTAGCCAGGGGGGTGGGGGAAGGAAGGCAGAATTTTGGTGCCCCCTGGACTTTAGTGCCCATATCATGGATCTTCTGTTCACAAGGGGGGGGGGGGGATGCTCACCGAAATTGTCTTGGCCGTATTGTTGCAGTTGGCATCGTACCATAGTTGATGTTAGTCTTCGTGGGTTTCGTGGCATCGAGACGGTTTAAAGCGCATATTTTTTTATCAATCCAAACCGCTTGGCCCTTGGGCTGCCTCCGTCGGACCAGGCATGCGCGCACACAAAGGCGCAAGGGGCATGTGCCGTCTCGTAACATCGGAAGTGACTCAAGGGAAAAAACGTTAGTCTCCTTTCGAACGATGTTTAATCCGATTAAAAGCCCACAATGTGATGGTCAATTTCGGTTTTTGAACGGAAACAAAAAGTGGTTCAGGAGTTGGAGGGGCTAGTGGGAACTAATGGGTTCTTTGAGACCCGATGGGGGGGGGGGGGGCGGCTGCCCTACTTGAGAGCTGGTTGTCTTAGTGATATTGAGGGACCCTGACAGCTTGAAAGACTTCATGGGAGCTAGACTGTGAAGGGCCCCTGGACCGGTGTGCAGGGACCCTGGTCGGCCGATGTCATGGGTTCCTGGACCGATTAAGAGGTATGCTGTAATGCTTGGGTGGTTGTCACCACCTCCAGACAGCACACGATAGCTGTAAACCACCAACACCTACGATAATCAAGCCAAGCCTAACCTGACCTAACCTAAAGTACACCTGCATTTACAAAATAACCGACCTCGAGTGGCTTTTATTCCTGATAATTATTGGGGGTGCAATATATACGGACAATTGGTGCGCCGAAGTTGATTGGAGGCAAGTCAACATTCAAGGGGGGGGGGGAGGGACAAGGTCCACTCAAAGGAATACAAATCAACACTCATTGGCTAGGTTATTGCCTTGTATCATTTTACCACACCAATTTTCTCCGAAAAAAGTAGGTACATTTCGCTACACTTACTGGTGAAGCGCTCCACGCTGCGTGTTCTTTTTACAGTTAGCAGTTATACATACCAATGTGGGTACTACCTACATTGGTATGTATGCTATTGAATAGCATATCAAAGACTAAATTATATTCCGGCGATTACGCTAGCCTATGCTAACCTGTTACCTGCATGCACCAAAGTATCGTAAGTGCACGGGAGTAGACTCGCTTGTATCGTACGTACACGGGAGTACTCGCTTGTGTCGTACGTACACGGGAGCACTCGCTTGTGTCGTACGTACACGGGAGTACTCGCTTGTGTCGTACGTACACGGGAGTACTCGCTTGTGTCGTACGTACACGGGAGCACTCGCTTGTGTCGTACGTACACGGGAGTAGATTCCCTTGTGCTTCACACTCGCTCGCAACAGACATGATCATTGTAATATAATTTGTATACGTCAGCACCACGTCATCGCGCGGTGGGCACCTCCAGCCAGTAAGAAACCTTGAGCTACCTGACGGTCTAGCAATGCGTCAGCGATTGATTCACACCTGGAAACTTCGCAGCGAAAATATATGCCGATTGTCCACTTGATAGAGAACATAGCACGAAGTGGAATTTCGCAACTTCCGAGGCGCTGCAATGTCATTATTTGTCACTTAATGTTAAATGCAACTATCACTACATACCACGACAAATTGCGCCGGGTGCAATCGACGGTACCTCCGAGAATACAACATCCACACTGATATGACATCATCAAACAACTTGACACCGGGAAGTGAGCACATATCCGACAACCCCGTTCCACATTGAAATGCGCATTGACGTACTGATCAGACCACACGACACCTTGTTCGCCCAGCAGACGTCAGCACGGTGAGAGATTGCGTCACCGGCCGGTGGTTCGGGGGCACCTCACGACCGCAGGCGACACAGACAGCGAGAGGTTGCGTCAGCGGCCGGCTGACGGTGGTTCGGGGGCACCTCACGACCGCAGGCGACACAGACAGCGAGAGGTTGCGTTAGCGGCCGGGTGACGGTGGTTCGGGGGCACCTCACGACCGCAGGCGACACAGACAGCGAGAGGTTGCGTTAGCGGCCGGCTGACGGTGGTTCGGGGGCACCTCACGACCGTAGGCGACACAGACAGCGAGAGGTTGCGTTAGCGGCCGGCTGACGGTGGTTCGGGGGCACCTCACGACCGCAGGCGACACAGACAGCGAGAGGTTGCGTTAGCGGCCGGGTGACGGTGGTTCGGGGGCACCTCACGACCGCAGGCGACACAGACAGCGAGAGGTTGCGTTAGCGGCCGGCTGACGGTGGTTCGGGGGCACCTCACGACCGCAGGCGACACAGACAGCGAGAGGTTGCGTTAGCGGCCGGCTGACGGTGGTTCTGGGGCACCTCACGACCGCAGGCGACACAGACAGCGAGAGGTTGCGTTAGCGGCCGGCTGACGGTGGTTCGGGGCACCTCACGACCGCAGGCGACGCCGACGGCGAGAGGTTGCGTCAGCGGCTGGATGACGGTGGCTCGGGGGCACCTCACGACCGCAGGCGACACAGACAGCGAGAGGTTGCGTTAGCGGCCGGCTGACGGTGGTTCGGGGGCACCTCACGACCGCAGGCGACACAGACAGCGAGAGGTTGCGTTAGCGGCCGGCTGACGGTGGTTCGGGGGCACCTCACGACCGCAGGCGACACAGACAGCGAGAGGTTGCGTTAGCGGCCGGCTGACGGTGGTTCGGGGGCACCTCACGACCGCAGGCGACACAGACAGCGAGAGGTTGCGTTAGCGGCCGGGTGACGGTGGTTCGGGGGCACCTCACGACCGTAGGCGACACAGACAGCGAGAGGTTGCGTTAGCGGCCGGGTGACGGTGGTTCGGGGGCACCTCACGACCGCAGGCGACACAGACAGCGAGAGGTTGCGTTAGCGGCCGGCTGACGGTGGTTCGGGGGCACCTCACGACCGTAGGCGACACAGACAGCGAGAGGTTGCGTTAGCGGCCGGCTGACGGTGGTTCGGGGGCACCTCACGACCATAGGCGACACAGACAGCGAGAGGTTGCGTAAGCGACCGGCTGACGGTAGTTCGGGGGCACCTCACGACCGTAGGCGACACAGACAGCGAGAGGTTGCGTTAGCGGCCGGCTGACGGTGGTTCGGGGGCACCTCACGACCGCAGGCGACACAGACAGCGAGAGGTTGCGTTAGCGGCCGGCTGACGGTGGTTCGGGGGCACCTCACGACCGCAGGCGACACAGACAGCGAGAGGTTGCGTCAGCGGCTGGATGACGGTGGTTCGGGGGCACCTCACGACCGCAGGCGACACAGACAGCGAGAGGTTGCGTCAGCGGCCGGCTGACGGTGGTTCGGGGCACCTCACGACCGCAGGCGACGCCGACGGCGAGAGGTTGCGTCAGCGGCTGGATGACGGTGGCTCGGGGGCACCTCACGACCGCAGGCGACACAGACAGCGCTCCGCTGATGATGCTCAGAACAGCCGGCATGCCAGGCGAACCCGCCGGGAACACGTGTGGACGACGAACCGGCCGTCGGTGGAGCATTGGCACGTGATGTCCCATGTTCTCGCTCAGCCAGCACCCTTGAGCCTGGGGAGCTGAATGACGTGTGCAGCGCTTATGACCCAGGCAGGGCCACCGAACGGTACAAACGTCAGCCAGGGAGCAGCTGTCGGGCCGTCAATATCCACGTTATGATCTGGCAAATAAGCCAAGTCATGCCAACCAGCAAATGCCATAGCCACGGGACATTTCAGGAAATGACAAGGCGTGGGCCTCATACCGACCTTAGAAAATAGATCAACGCACTACGATTATGAAGTCATAAAGTGTGAAGGCTTCATAAGAGCCACAGGGGCCATCTCGTTTGAGCCTAAAAAGGAAAGATACTAAAAGAAGAAACATTGAAAGATCCCAATCAATTTATATCCTGAGTTCAAAAGAAACTATTTACATCATTGAGTTCCCATGGCCAGTCCCATCACACACTCGAAGGAAGACACTGAATCCACTTCTCCTTTATATTTTTTTTTCGTACAACCTTACAAACTAGTGAGGTTAATTAAGCCAACTGCCCTACAATGGCTCCGAGCTTCCATTGTCCATTTTAACATTGGTACTACATTTGCACTGCGTCAATCTTCAGCTGCTTCGGAACACGCAAAAGACTGCTCGACAATGGCACCAAATCGTAAATTATGAGAGATGCCCCAATCACATACTGTCCTGAAATATCTGTACCAATTTGACTATTTATTGCACTTCGTTTAATAGCAGATAGACTGCTACAGGCTTTCGTTGATAATTTGCATACCTGTTTGCAAAGTTACTGTGATAAACTTACACCAGTCAGGGATGGAGCTTTCGCAAAATGAGTGTGGTGAGCGAGGTGGCAAAATGCATAGTCATCACAATATTTCCAGTCAACGCTTTATCTCCATGCGAAATGTAAGCAACATTGGGGCAAGGATGTTCATCTGCTCCTCCAAAAGTATGGGAAGCTTCGTCCTTGCCACCAGCGCACAGGTTAGGGCGGGCCAACTGCTTTAATTACTCCCCCATTCTACCATTGCAAGTGGATATTAAAAAAACAAAGAAATACAGTTTGCTTGATATATTAGCTACTACAATATCGAGAGTATCTAACTTCCTCTCTTTTTGAAACATAGTTATGGTTCCGGTTTAAAATTAGATAGTGCATCTTTCACCAGGAATCGAGTTCATGAAACAAAAAGACATCGACCGAACAGCCGCCACACTCACCAAACGCTTCTAGTCGTGTGCCAGAACAATGAAATGTACAAGAAGCTAACACCCGTTCAGGCGAGATGTCCAACCAGAGTAGCGGCTATGATACCTCAAGTAACACATCATACAAGATGGTGAACACTTCACAAACTTGAAAATAGACGTGAGCAAGAAAGTGTACGAGACGGCATAGTATGACTTCAGCAAGCTAAAGTGCATTAAACACGTTTACTTGTCCAACGTTTGACTGAGCAAAACTGAATTCAGATAGTTTCCGCTCTGCGAACCCTTCGCGGAATGGCACTAGGCCTCAGGCGGCGAGCCGTCTCTCCGTCGTAGGACGCCCGAACGCCCGAGCGCCGCCGCGCCGCAAGTGAACACAGGCCTGTATTCACGCACTTTTGCACACTGTTCGAATTGAGGTCTTACTGTATTGATCAATAATACAAGGGAAAAATCGAGCGCATAATTCGAAAAATAGCTGTTTAAAGGAAATCAAGCGGGGGGTTCACACGTGGATATTTTATACAATATTGTTATAAAAAATAGTCTGACAAGTTTGAAAAATATACCCATACATTTACATTCCTCTGCCACCACGCAACCGTTATCGAATCTAAGAAATCTTCCCCATTCCAGTGACGTCGCAGTTTAAAATTATCAGTTCGTGACATGACGCCAAAAAAAATACGTCACCATGCAGGAAGAACCGATAGTCAGAGAAATATAAGTCTCAGGATCGAATCCGGGTCTAACATAACTCCTTTGACGAAGCATGAGCAAAACCTGAGGGGATGTTGAATTGAAGTGTTGAATTGTACCCCCACCGTTTGCGTTGGCATGGAATGACCCTGTGACAAAAGTTTAAGTTCACTTCTTCCTTGTTGCTACTCAGAACTACTTACCACGGTCTCAATGACATATACAAAAGACGCAGCGGGATACGATAGCTCGACACCCAAGGTCAGAGTGCCTGGGTAGCTTCTTTTGCAATGATGCTCTTTTATGTGGTACTATACGAAGCGAACTTCTGAAATACTTTGGAACATCACATTCAATATATGTCGCTCTCCAACCAATTTCATAAAATGCGGCCCATGGAAAAGTATTTATTCTGAAAATATTGCGCACTTATTTGAATTCACAAAGTTACTTGACGAGTGGCATCTAAATGTTTGGCTCGCTTATTAGCAGCATACGACAAGAACAGCTACAACGACTTGGTTTGTAGTTAATCTAACACCAGATAGGACAGATGTTTGCTATGTCATCTGTAGGTTTCAAGCAGTACAGACTGTGATATAATTGATTTTGGAAATTCCAGAAAACGCGTATGCTCAAAACGTCAGAAACAAGTCATCGAAACGTCATCGAAGATCAAAATCTAAAATCCTAGTTGCCCCTTTCATCTCTCTATCTCTCTCTCTCTGTCTCTGTCTCTGTCTCTGTCTCTGTCTCTGTCTCTGTCTCTGTCTCTGTCTCTGTCTCTGTCTCTGTCTCTGTCTCTGTCTCTGTCTCTGTCTCTCTCTCTCTCTCTCTCTCTCTCTCTCTCTCTCTCTCTCTCTCTCTCTCTCTCTCTCTCTCTCCATCTCACAGGTCAGTGCGGTGCGAAGGTAAGCTCTTGTGGCAGTCCTGCAATAACATCCAACCTCTGGGGCGAAAAGGCCGCGGTGAGGCGAGCCGTCCTCCAAAATCTGAAGTTTAAATGCACAAGGACAACGGACTAATTAGTAGACCTGGACTAGCAATCCACTTCCGCGTTGAACAACGCACACGCTAGCTACAGGGCGGCACAATGTGCGGAAGTCGTCGAAACGCTCTGCCGCTGGCAGGACTTCAGCCCAGATAAGGCATGCACGTACACACACACATAATGCCGCCACTGTACCAAGCCGCGCAGCGGCACAAACAACGCACGAAATAACTGCTTTGCCTTGGCATGACCAACGCTACAAACAGCAGGCGATGCACACCAGTTAATCCTGGAGTGCAGCAGAATTTCCTACCCCTCGCAGTGCGGAGGAAGTGGGGGAGGGGCAGGACGAATGGTGACAATGAGTTGAAACTAACTTTTGTTTTGAGTTAGATAGACATGAGGTAAACGGCATTGCTACTTCGGTCATTGAACACTGAAATTTACTTTGCCTGGTAGTCGTTGGTAGATTAGTTACTGGACGTGAAAAAAGAAGTTATTTTGTGCTTTACTATCGACGATACGTAAACTGAACCGCGAGACAGCGGCATAGCCGGGGCGCAAAGTTATCAACACTTCCTTGCTCTTTGGCTGTTAGCAGGCTTTTCGATGCGACACGATGCGACACGATGCGCCGCATTGCTCCTCCAGGGATATTTGGCGTATTGGAAAATTGATTGCCGTTAGACATTTATTCACCCTTCCACTTTCTACCTCCACCTTCTCTCTCTCTCTCTCTATCTGTCTCTGTCTCTGTCTCTGTCTCTGTCTCTGTCTCTGTCTCTGTCTCTGTCTCTGTCTCTGTCTCTGTCTCTGTCTCTGTCTCTGTCTCTGTCTCTGTCTCTGTCTCTGTCTCTGTCTCTGTCTGTCTGTCTGTCTCTCTCTCTCTCTCTCTCTCTCTCTCTCTCTCTCTCTCTCTCTCTCTCTCTCTCTCTCTCTCCCTCCCTCTCTGCTTCCATAAACGTCACCCGTAGGTAACGACTCACCGGACGCGACAATGGGCGGTAAGGATTCACCCATGAAGCCGCATGATCGGAACATTTTTCTTCTTATGCGTCACACAAGTCACGCGAACCCGACACGAATGGTGAAAGGTTCACTGACAGTGCATCGAGTAATCCTGCATGCAATGCAGTTCCCAGCGGCACAAAGGAGGGGATGTTCAGCTGGCCGCGATTATATTATTTTGCATCAATGCAAAACACGGCAAACGATAGGACGAAAGAAGTGTCGCCCTGAACACCACCTGGCGTGATCACTGTGTCGGCTTCTTCACCACCCTCGTTTCCCATGATGCGACGCGATCATGACACGCCATTTTGCGTGATGGTTATTTGCTTTGCGACGCGTCGACTGTAAAGTCATATAGTGTCGTCAATCTCCTACGCCGACTGGTTGCGGGCGAAGAGTAGCGATGGGTGGGACTCGAACCCACAACCTTTCGGTTGAGAGACGGGCCCAGGCTAAAATTACCCTGCACTACTCTTCCGTGACATTTTGCGTCACTTTGACACGATCCTGCCACGTGCACCGCGCATGCACGACATGGCTCATCCGCGCGCGGCGCGATTCTTCCGTGCCATTCTGAGCCGACGTGGAGTGATCACGCGATCCACAAGTGGCGAGAGGCTCGGTGCCCTGGTGGGGCTCTCTCCGCCAGTCCTGGCACTCGCACCGGCCCAGGCAAAAACTGCCCTTCACCGGCCATTGGCTTCACGCACCGTACAAAAACCGCAAACAGTCGTTTTTGCGTGGCGGATGGTCCGATAAAGCTTGCCGGGACCACACGTACGGCCGGCCAGGGGTCGGACTGCCGGAAAACCCGCCGCCCGGCGAGGGTTTTCCGTCGCCGTTCTCCTGTGGCCAGAATCATCACGCGATAGGCGACGACACCCGGCCTGTACGGCCACAAAGCGGTAATCGCCACACGTCACGGCTGACAAAGGGGATCCCGGCCGAACCCCACAGGTTACGGTCCACCAGCTTGGGGTGAAGATCGAATTACCTTCTGAGGCTGTGCCCTCCTTGCGAATACTTGGGGAGGACATGGTCGCTTGACCCTCATCTGCATAGCTCGTACGAGGAGAATGTTGGAGTTGCCGGTGTCCAGGGAGACAAGTACCATCACGTGCCACCCGACCAGCATCACGTGCCACCAAGTGTGCTGGAGAGTACCCGAGTACCCACCTCACCTGAGACCAACAGCCATCCCGTGTCACAGAGGGCAAATAGACCACAATATATGACAAGAGGACCGTGAAGTCTCGTGACGACGATGCGACTACGTGTTCGTGCTGTTCACCACGCGGCGTCCATTTGCTACCAAATCATACCGATTGGTAGTCTGTCAATCGGACGTTCATTGTGCTGACGACACGACATGAAGATGTGCCAACCGACCAACGTAGTTTCCAAAATCCAAAAAGCTCGCCTTCGGCTTGCTGTTATCGTGACGATTGTACACCTGGTCCGAAATGCCACCGTTGTGGCATGAGACGCGGTGCGGGAAGTGGTGTCGACGTCACGCTGCCACCAGAAGTGTACAGCTCGGGCCCCTCACACGGCATCCACAGACAGCGCACCCACGTCTCCGCACGCCAGCCGAGCGGGGCTTCACGTCAGTGAAGTGAGATGCCGGAACGCGGAATTCAGACGCGGTGCGGGAAGTGGTGTCGACGTCACGCTGCCACCAGAAGTGTACAGCTCGGGCCCCTCACACGGCATCCACAGACAGCGCACCCACGTCTCCGCACGGCAGCCGAGCGGAGCTTCACGTGAGTGAAGTGAGATGGAGTGATTGAGTCAGGGTATCGGTATGTGCCGAGGTAAACCATGGTACTTCCTTACCGCTGCTCCCGCTGCCCTCTACCATCGCACAGTCTGCAATAATTCAGACAAAAATTGCGAGTGGTAAGAAATGCGATACACTGAGGAATTTTAAGCATCTCATGCCATTCACATCATTTACGTTCGTCACGACGTCGTCACGGTACGCAACTCCAGGAAGTGCCGCTTCAGATAATTCCGCACAACAAAGGTAAACATACGAGCAAAACAATGGCTGTAATTTGAATTACAAGGAGCAGCAAATACGTTTCAGAACCAAAACTAGAAAGTCCGCATGAGAAACTTCAGCTCAAGACTGAAGGCTGATTTATCTAAGACTGCTGGTTGGGGGTCTCGACGTAACCAAACGTGACTGCAAAATTCGGCGTCACATCACCTAGTGAACGGGGGTAGATGGTTACTTTGGAACTCAGGATATAGTATTGATTAAGGTGTTCAATATCTTTTTGTCTCGTCTTCCCTGTAAACTCTAATCCAGATGGTCCCTGTGGCTCTGATTGAGCGTTAGCACCTAGCGACTGTATGCCATTATCGCTTTGTTTAAAACACCGCCAATTCATAAAACATCGGTGACGTTTGAAGAACGTCGGATTCCTTCACGACCGATCAGGTTGTTATGCCACTAAGCGTCACCGAAGTCTCACGCCCACTGGCCGCAAGCTAACCCGCAAATCCAGTTTAGCTGGATTCTCAAGTTCTTACGACCCATCCAGAACTCGAGATCACTACTATCCAAAGGTAGCCGCTCGAACCAGTATGCTACCGTAAACCCTGCGCTAGAAGCGTCAGGCTAGGTCAGAGGAATTGTCAGCACTGTTCCATTACTACATGATGCATGTATTAGAAACCGTGAGCGGTTTCATGTTGCAGGAACTACATGGATATTTGTATTCTCGTGCTAGGGATTAATCGTAGACTAATTGACAGCGTCAGATGTGAAGCAAACAATGCCATTCTTCCAGTGTACACGGGGCAACACGAACAGAATACGAGACGAAATTAGCCACAGCCATTCAGTTATTGTCGATTTAAATTGCCGTAATTCGTATCTGTATTGCGATAGCACGAGTCGCGGTAGCTCAATCGATAGAGCATTGCACTCTTGATCGTAAGATCGTGGGTTCGAATCCCACCACCGGCGAGATTACCGTGTCCACCCGCGACCAACCGGCGTGACAGGTTGGCGATGCTATAGTCGAATGCGAGGTAAAATAATAATAACTCGGTACCGCTGCTCCCGCTAGCCTCTACCATCTCACAGTCTGCTATACTGCATATAAAAATTGCGCTTTGGGGAAGAAATGTGATGCACTTGGGAATTCTAAGCATCTTATCTCATTCCCAAAGCCATTTACGTCCATCACGACATCGTCATGGCAAACAATTCCAGGACTTTCTGTACCGTGACGGCACACAAGTCGAACCCAAGCAAGGTTCGTTTGACTGCCATTATTTTATTCTCGGAACGGGAATGTTTTGCGGCATCAGACACAGTCCACGCAAATTGGCCATAAGTACCTTACCCTCATCACACTCCAGTGTAAATGGCGGTCCTCTGCAAGCCCATTGTCTCGCTCAGTCTTACCGTATAGGGCGGCACAGCCACCACCACAAGGCGGTGTCTCTGTACCTTACCGCAAGCGAACTGGTGCTCGCTCATGCTCAGAATCGTGACAGTGCGGATTAGCAGTGACTAATTATTATGCTAAACTGCATTCAAGGTGAATATATTCACTCTGCCATTAACGCCGCAGTTGTTGAGTCTCGTTAGTGGACTTTGCTATCTAGACTGGGGCGGATCCAGGGGTGGGGGCAAGCGGGCCAATTCCCCTCAAGACTGCTTGATTTTGCGGAAAATTGGCGTTATGAAGATTTTGCGGAAAATTGGTCACATTTTATAAGCAAAATATTTTCTTAAGCGCAACTTCAGGCTCTGAGCTAGCCAAATCCGATGAGGTGTTGGAAACTGATGACAATTTTTATACTTTGATCTCCCTCCCCTTAGTCGACTCAAAACCGGCTGGCTGAATGTTCGTCAGGATCTAGATAGGTGTTCGAACACGTGCACTTGCGAAGACTCCGTGAGAACTCTTACCTTTGTGGCACGCGAACCACAATACCATGGCTTATTATAGTACACCACACGAATAAGATCTGAATTTCAAGAACACGTTGGCACACCAAAAACGGAGATATTCTGGAAGTAAACCTGCGATTCAGAATCAATACTAACATAAATAAAGGTGATTCATTAACCAATCTGATGGGCTTTGCCTTTCACTATCCATCCATCTTCAATGCAGACGACAAAGTCCATTTTCGAATCAGCAACCTCGATCAATCACCTGGAAAATGCACTTACCTAATCAGTCCTAACTCTCTATCTCTGTCTTTCTCTCCCTCTCTCCTCTCTCTCCCTTCCAAATGATCTAGGCCCAAATAATCTCCCAAATGATCCAGGTTCTCACAGCTCCACAACTCCACAGTTCCATCAGTGCCTCAGAGTCCATAAACTGGAATGATAATGCAGGGCTACCGGCCACTAACGCCCCAGCCCAGCCAGCTGCGTGCAGTCCCACCTTATCGATGTGGATGAGCACGGCACGCTTGTTGTCCAGCAGCCAGGTGGACTCCTCCACCTTGATCTGGTGGTTCAGCTCGCCGTCGATGATGGGTGGGTGGCCCTTGAGTCCCACCTTGAGCCGCTGCCGCTGCATGTCCACCACCACGTCGCGCGACTTGCACGCGAACGGCAGCGGCACCCGCACCTGAGGCAGACCAAGGGCGGCCCGGTGTGAGCGTGATGCAGCTCAGCACAGCCGGCACCACAAATCATCACGCACCAGCAAATTACTTGCAGCATGTCCTGCTGGTGGTGCTGGTGGTGGTGGTGGTGGTGGTGGTGGTGGTGGTAGTGGCGGCGGCGGCGGCGGCGGCGGCGGCGGCGGCGGCGGCGGCGGCGGCGGCGGCGGCGGCGGCGGCGGCGGCGGCGGCGGCGGCGGCGGCGGCGGCGGCGGCGGCGGCGGCGGCGGCGGCGGCGGCGGCGGCGGCGGCGGCGGCGGCGGCGGCGGCGGCGGCGGCGGCGGCGGCGGCGGCGGCGGCGGCGGCGGCGGCGGCGGCGGCGGCGGCGGCGGCGGCGGCGGCGGCGGCGGCGGCGGCGGCGGCGGCGGCGGCGGCGGCGGCGGCGGCGGCGCGGCGGCGGCGGCGGCGGCGGCGGCGGCGGCGGCGGCGCGGCGGCGGCGCGGCGGCGCGGCTGTAATTGTGGCTTAAAGATGCTTTGACAACCATGGCCAATACGTTTCAATAGCGAATTATATTGTCTTCAAAGCTACATATCACATAACTGGTTCCTACGACGGACCATATATTACAAACAACGTCGAATGGGCTCGAATGGGCTGACAATGATATGCTTCTTGAAGGGATGCTCAAAATAGTCAGCGGCAAATAAAGGGTGCTAGTAACCATGCTCACAACTCAGGCATATATATATATATATATATATATATATATATATATATATATATATATATATATATATATATATATATATATATGTATACATATATATATATATATATATATATATATAATATATATATATAGGTAAACACAAGCACACATTTCTTGCAAACATTTCTTATAAAAAAACGACCGCGCAATACGAATCTGCAAGCTTCTTCTTGTTTGCCTCTAGTTTTCGTGCTGTGTCTCTCTGTTGCTTGGTGAGACGGAATAGGAAGTCACCAAGTGGTTCCATAGACCATCTAATATTTTCAACGTTTCATCAGTCTACTGACATTTTCAAGATCAGTAGGTACAGTCACATATAAAGCAGATCAACAGGACAAAGGGTGGATTACATATTAATGGTATATTATGTGTTCAGGGGCAATATACTGCATATATACTAGGGCGCCGGGACCACGTTCATCATTTTGCGCCAAAAACATTTATATATTTCGTAGAAACATTTACTTATTATTTTGTGCATCGTATTATTATATACCGCTTATAATGTTACGACCCAGGGTAAATGAAAGCGAACGAAATGTGGTGGAAACTGCAAAAAAAGGCGTCCAGAATGCAGCAACACTGTCCCATCACTCTGAATGTGCCAGGAAAAAATGGATAGGATATGATGTCCTAGAATACGAGCACCGTCATCATCTAGGGCTCCAGGTCCACCACATCGTGGGCTCTGCTGCCACTCATCCCCATGCAACCAGCGTATTGCGAATGGCACGTGTTTGTTCCATCCGCAACAACAGGCGGTCAGACAGTTTCACCTGGGACACATCCCACCAAACACACCATCGTTCCACTGCTTCACCACCGTTCGTTCCTGTATCCACCCATCTGATTCGACTGCTGCCACTCGTCGGCCACATAAGCCGAGGTAAATGGATGGCAATCCATGAAGGTGAGGCTTTGCACGCAGGCCAAGTGCTGTATGTCCCGTCGGTCGCCATTGTCAAGTCCGGCACCGAATAATTCCTGACAAGGCGGACAGAAAGTAAAACAGAGATCGGCCAAGGCTACCGAAGCCACCGACCTAGATCTTCCAGCTTTCATTATGTTTTCTCACGCAAACACCAGCAGAAATGGTGCAGCTTCGTGCAGCACGATTCAACCGCGGCTCAGAACCTGAACAAATCAGGTTCAACATATTTTCAGACCGCCCTGCGTTAGCAATGGAAGCCGTGCAGCATTCCGGTGCCTGCAGCGGTTCCAGGAGTTGGTGACCGCCGCCGAACACACAGCCGTCCGACATGTCGGCAGGAGCCCACACTTGCCCCAGCCGGTTCCCACTCGCACGGCGCGACGTCGCTGACCGCGCGCGCACACAGACCACAGCGCGACGCACTGTCACACCGCAGTTCAGTAACACCGCGGCCAACGCCCTACCGACCGACATGCACCGACGCACGCACACGCACGCGGAAGCGGGCGGGGCGCGCGGCGTTCGCCGGCCACGGACTATCCACGGACTATCCACGGATCACGAGGCAGTGTCGGCGCCGGCCGCCGTGCCTGCCGTGCATCAGCTGGCCTATTTTCGTCGCAAGGCCACCTTTTGTGGGCGCCAGGTGCGATGACTAGATAACGGGCGGCGCCACGCACCAGACCCCGGCCACGTCGCTGCCACCGCTCGGCTCCTACATCCTGAACGCTCGCTGGCTGGCTGGCCGAACAGGCTACTGGCGGACTGCGAGGTCAACACTGCTACTGCTAGACAAGGACCACTGGCGGACCGCGGAGTCAACACCGCTACCGCTGACATCGCCTGGCGAGGACCTCTGACGGACTGCGGGGTCGGGACATCGCCTGCCGAGGACCACTGGTGGGCCGCGGGGTCGACACCGCTACCGCTGGACATCGCCTGCCGAGGACCACTGGTGGGCCGCGGGGTCGACACCGCTACCGCTGGACATCGCCTGCCGAGGACCACTGGCGGACTGCGGGGTCGACACCGCTACCGCTGGACATCGCCTGCCGAGGACCACTGGCGGACCGCGGGGTCGACACCGCTACCGCTGGACATCGCCTGCCGAGGACCACTGGCGGACTGCGGGGTCGACACCGCTACCGCTGGACATCGCCTGCCGAGGACCACTGGCGGACTGCGGGGTCGACACCGCTACCGCTGGTCATCGCCTGCCGAGGACCTCTGGCGGACTGCGGGGTCGACACCGCTACCGCTGGACATCGCCTGCCGAGGACCACTGGCGGACTGCGGGGTCGACACCGCTACCGCTGGACATCGCCTGCCGAGGACCACTGGCGGACTGCGGGGTCGACACCGCTACCGCTAGACATCGCCTGCCGAGGACCACTGGCGGACAGCCTGCGCTGGATCGCTGCCGGGACCTCTGGGACCGCGGGGTGACCCCTACCGCTGGACATCGCCTGCCGAGGACCACTGGCGGACCGCGGGGTCGACACCGCTACCGCTGGACATCGCCTGCCGAGGACCACTGGCGGACCGCGGGGTCGACACCGCTACCGCTGGACATCGCTCGCGGAGTTCGGAGGCCAGAGACTAGCTGCGTGTACTGTGCCCACTCGACGTCCGACCCGTTTCAGGTTATCGCCCCACGTGCTTCGTCATGCGCATGTACTATCGTCTGCGCATGGTGGGCTCACGAATGAACGTCTGTGGAGTTGAATACAAACATAAATAATACAATGTATCGAGAGAATATCACCATTTGCATCCCAATTGGTCGAATAACATGGAATGATGAAGAGCATCGATTCACACAGTATGCAATCAACTACTTGACGAAGATACTGTTGTTCCTCCCGTTTCATACCCGCACAATTTCATTTTGGCGGGAGCGTGAGAGCATGAGCTTGATGTCCTTGATGAGTACAAATCAGCACAATCACATCAGGAAAAGTTCCCGACTTGTAGAGTGGAAGACGAGCCAACCATTATCCCAGCGTCCACAGGACGATCTACGCCGTTCAAAACTGTGGACAAAGATCAGCATCATCATGGTAGAATATCCGGCATGATGGATCATGTATCACCCAAAGGAGTTCTCGAAAGCCCTCGCAACATTTTAAGTGGTGCCGGTATTTTTGATCAGGTGCTTTTCCATGTGTCGCCGTAAACCTAATGCTAAATGAAAAAAAAATATATGTAGTGCCCAATAATAAGTAGGTAGTGATCAAGCACTACATGTTAATACTAAAATTACACCCATGCATGGATCACTACCCAGTGTAACATAATGCAACTTTATGTTTCTTCAAACAACAAGCAAATAATCTCAAACATAGTGATGAGATTACGTTATTGCGAAACGTTGTGATTAAAAAGTGATGTTATAAAAGAATGAAGCATATTATTTAAGAAAACACAATACATATATAACACAAAGAAACATAATTGGAATTATTCATCATTGAAATAAATGAGAAAATAAAATAAAAATGGTGATAACATTACATTATTT
The DNA here is from genome assembly GCA_034440615.1 of Ashinkailepas kermadecensis. Taxonomy (NCBI): domain Eukaryota; kingdom Metazoa; phylum Arthropoda; class Thecostraca; family Neolepadidae; genus Ashinkailepas; species Ashinkailepas kermadecensis. The sequence continues at coordinate 519,862 of JAOTOM010005185.1, read as the reverse complement.
CTAAACATTGCGATCAAATAAGCAGCTTCCCTCAGTTCGAGATTGGGGCAAAGTTGACCGAAAACTCAGTCTATACAGCTTGGTGCAGTTGATGTGCTTACAATCTGCTTACTAAACAACACACTTTTTCTGGATTAACTTAACTGAGAAAGCTTTTTTCTCATGAACTCAGCAATAGTACATACAACATAAGAACAGTGCAGTAATTATACGTGGGTAGCAGCAACACACCAGGGTAGGATAGCTAAATGGTTCTAATAAAATCGTATACAATTCAAAGGAAAAGGACGAACATGTAAAACATAATATTTGATTTATCCGGTTGCTGGAATGTGGTGGCCACTATGTAATCGAAAGATCATTGTAATGAAGTCATCAAAATAATTGATACATTTCCGGAGAATAGGCAAGGTGGTCATACTGCGTCCGATATATTATAACTAACGAAAAATCCGGACAAATACAGGGTTTTTTTAACGAATGTCAACCAGTGTGTCCAAATCCCGCAAATTGGGTGGAAAACAACACATAACAGAAAAACTATTTACATATTAAGTCAGATAGTTTATTGTTGACATGCCCCATAGGTAAAGTCATCAATCATCAATCCAAGAAATGGACACTTGATAATAAACAGCTGTAAGTTAGTTAATGGGGCTTCAGGGCGCATCGACTACACTGGTCATGCAGCGCCCATAATAAACAACTGGCATGCATTACCTTTCACTTGTTGCCTATAGGTTGTGAAGTCATGCTGAGCTGCGTGCAAGCCAATAATGATGATATACAGTTGCATACAAGCTGCATGATGTATATTGAACATATTAGTTACATCTTTAATAGCAAAAGTCAAAGATGTTCATTTACATCTGACGCTCGAGTGAACATACATTTCGATACACTGATGTCAACTGATGTATTGATGTCGAATGTACATTAGCCGAATGTTAATCCTTCGAAATAGCCATTGAACGAATACTAACTAATCGAATGTCAGTTAAATCAACGGCAATTGGGACATGTCGAATGGCAACTGATTGAAGTACCTGATCTGCATGTCAATTAGTCGAATATAAAATCGAAAGACAATTTATGGAATGGTAGCTGATCCAATGTAAATTGGTCGAAATACTTATCAGTTGAATGTGTCTGTCGTGAATGAATCCCAATGTTAATCCACAAATGTTAATATTTTTATCACTTGCCACCATAACCGGTCTGGATATTTCTTCCAAAGCGGGAAATCCAGATCTAGAGCCGCATCCAGGTACGAGCCCTTGCAACCCAACTATATTGCCGCCTTGTGACATTGTGGACCTAAATGGTCTGTGAAATCCTGGGGATTCCTGTGGCATTATACACACACCATATATTACACACGTTGAACATCCAACTTCCATTGGAATAATTGACATCTCGACGAATAGCCATTCGATCAATGGGCACTCGACTAACTGACATACCACCAATCAAAATTACACTACTTGATATTCGATTTATCATTATTCTACTAAATGATATTTCAGTACATTGAGTCGACCAATCAGCCATTAATAAATTGGCGTTTCGACCAATAAGATTCCACTAATCAACATTTAATCAACTAGCCTCGACTCATTGCCATTTCGACCAGTTGACATCCGACCAATTAGCATTCGAAAATTTGAGACTGAGAAACTTGCCAATTTGCTGTCTTAACGCATTGATCCTTTGTCACATGTTGGGACAAACATTCAACCCCCATATCACGATATAGTATCCTGCTAATGGACTTTCGACAACTTGTTTCGCAACCACTGGAAACAATATGCATCGGGAACAAAGTAGAACGTGACCAGCGCACACGCCAACAATACAGCTGTTTCAACGTGCGACTTGTATGCCACTATAGGAGGGGGTTTAACCTTGATACCGCCGGCGACGTGTCCACCCAACCGGAAAATCTGTAGGGCGTCAACGACCAGACGGGTGGTATCCGGTGGTGATGTTGTTCCGGGTCATCCCGATAAGGGCAGCACATCTGCTGCCTACTACTACTACTCGATACTGTCTATGCTAAAGAGCTGACGGTAAACGACGGGCCGGGCCCGGTAAAATCCGCAGGAGCACGGCCGGCGCCGATGCATCTCTGTGGCGCGGCCGGTTCGCCCCGATAACACTGGCCGGGCCAGCAGAGGCGCTGTTCCGGCTGCCGACTGTATACGTCAGCAGTCCAACTGACCTTCCCAGAGCACAACCACACGGCTCCCAGAGCGCAACTCCACTGCCCCCAGGGCGCAACCCCACAGCCACCGGTGCGCATCCCCACGGCTGCCAGAGCACAACCCCACGGCCACCGGTGAGCAATAACCATGCCGTCTACAACCGAGGTCTCATGGCAGGGTTGATGACCGGGAGCGCAGTGCATCCGGGTTAATGACCGGGAGTGGGGTGCATCTCGGTTTTTATCCCGGTCTCCAGTCGACGCGACGGCTGGGCCACCAGGATGGGCAGCGAGGGCGACGGCGACGGCGACGGCGCTGCTACCAAGGTCCGACAGGCGAGAGAGGGCCAGAAGTGCGGCTCAGGGAGAGAAGTGCGTGTATAACTCGCTGCCGAGACCCGGTCGATACCAATGAGCAGTGCACCGGGTCGGGAGGATGGTACGGACACCGGCACGTTTATATTTCGCATGGAACGTGGACAGTGAAAATAACTGGCTGGAGCTGCAGAGTTTGGGTTATCGGGTAGGAAAATCGGCTTTCTGTGTGAGATCGGCCAGTGCAAAACTAATTTGGCATGAACAAAACATGGTTGTTTAATGATGGTTGGCTAGTTCGACTTCAAGCAGTCTGATTCGAATGGAAGCACTCAGCAGCAGTCAAACATTCAGCCAACTACAACGATACGATGTGATAGCTAATGGACAGGTGCTGCCGTCGGTGTCGGTCGTTTGCCAGCGCTGCCATTCCGTGTCACCGAGTTCCATGCGACCCACCCGATTGTCTCCGGTCTCATGCAAGCGTGACGTGTCATCTGGTGCGCTGCTGGCCATGACCGTACCGGTCGGGTCAGAGGCTGGCAGGTGAAATCCGCCGTGGGATCGCTGATCGTCGTGGGAACCGGCCCAGCCCGCCACGCAACACTCCCCGTGCGGGGGTGTGACTGGCAGTCTGTGCTACCACCACCAGATCGCGCAGTCAATTCAGTAGAACATTTCGCCCGCACATTACAGTGTGGTGGTGGATTGGTGCTTGAGGGCCCGCAGAATAATTCGGTCATTTTGCGCCCATGGCGTAGCAGCGTGAGAAAACACCAGCGCTTGCTCTCAAGGTCGACGCGCTGAACAACACACTCCAATGTGCATGCAACTGTAATAACACAATAAGCCGGTGACAGTATGCACGCAGATTGATCACCAGTTAAATTATGCTGATCACCGCGCTAATTTACAGACTTCCGGGCCCAAGAATCACGTAACATTGCCTTAAGGCGAGTCATGGAACTATGCGAAAAACATCTCACAGACCGCAAAGGCTCAGCGGGTACTGCTCAGCTCAGCGGGTGTTGCTCACCTCAGCGGGTACTGCTCAGCTCAGCGGGTACTGCTCAGCTCAGTGGGCACTGTGCACTAAAGGAGTTTCTCACAGAGGTACCTGATGTCAGAATTAACGGAAGGCTTACAACTGCGACAAACCCCGCAGCAAATCTTGAGCTTAATTTTTTTCGGGCATGCATCATCAGACTTAAAAAGCAGCCACGCCAACAGAGCGCAGCAATTAAACACTGACGATGGACCATTGGCATGCTGAACAGGCCAACTTTGGGTACGGACTGGATACGCAACACCGCGGATAAGTCGATCTGGCTTGGAAAAAGTTGCAAAAAGCGATCATGCCAAATGAGCATGGATTACTCAAGAGCACAAATTGTTCCGTCCTCAAATGGAGTCCAACCACATTGGTTAAAATCGTCAAGAGCCTGGGCTATCAGTGGTTAGAATAGAAATGGGAGCTGGGAGCATGGCCATTGAGAATAAACATACTAATTTAAATAGCCAGCAAAGCTTTTATTTTTGGACACATCGGCACGAAACATGCATGACGATGTTGCTCATCAATGCTATTGTATTGCATATTCTATGGGCGCCATCAGCTGCCTAGTGATTCATGTGCATGATATGTTGTGAACGGCTACACCCTTTTCGCTCCAACTACCGAGCCGTCCTTCTCCGAGCTGCTTCCGTCGCAGCACGGCACGTGACTACTGAAATGCGCGTCACCGCCAACTCCACGGCCGTCTTCAGTTCGGGATGATCCTTGGTGTGCTTTGTAAGCTTCAGATTCCGAATATTCCCACATAAAAACATTGGCATGTGAGGTCGAGAGAATGAGCCGGACACTCGTGACGACTCCCTGCTCTGGCGATTAGGCGGCCGTCAAACGACTGCCGCAGCCATGTTCTGGTCTAGAGGGCACGGTGGGCTGGTGCCAAACGGCTGCCCTATGCATGCCCTGGCCTTGAGGGCAAGGTGGGCTGGTGTTCCATCTTGCTGGAGCCACTGAAGGTCACGATTGTCCAGTTTGCCCCTGCACCGTGTCTGTAGCCATTTTCAAAACTTGGACATTGTTTTTATGTGTCCCAAGGGCGCAACCGAGGGCGTCTCTCCTGTCTTCTACCCAAAGCGGGCCGCTAATTCCTTCACCGCTAATAACAAACCAAGTCATACATTTCGGGCTGTGGAAGGATCTCTCAGCCTGCGGTGGCTCTAATCCCCGAATCAGTTATTCTGGTTAACTTACTCGTCGAAATAAAAATGTGCTTCATCTGAAAGGCAAATGCCCTGCAGAAATCGGGTAGATCTGTACCTCCTCAGAAAACAGAGCAAAGTGGAGCATACCAGCCCCTCAGCCACACCGCTTCAATTTATGTTGGACTGCTATTTTGCATGGATGCTTCAAGTCCGTTTTGCTTAGTCATTGCGCTGTGCTGTAGCTGCAACCTAGACCTTTTGCCAACTTATTCAGCGGTGTTCTAGGGTCCTCCATCGTGATCTTTCTGGCCTTCATTGTCGCTGGTGGCGTTCTTTTTGTGCGTTGTGCACCGCTGCAGCAGCTGTTTCAATTATCAACATTCCCATCGGTGAGGGACTTTTGAGCGATGTTAACAAAACAAACTTGGTGGCGATTTTCTAACTGAAAAAGCTTCCACTTGCGCTGGGTGGGAGCGACAAATTTCGTTTCGCCATACAATTTGACAATGTGTGACAATCCGACGTGTGCGGTAACATCATGGATTGTGGTGGTCATTGCACCCAAATAAAACACCATGTATTCAGATTTTAGAAAATGCACGCGCCAACTACATTCGATCAACGGTCGTTGTGTGGTACGGGACACAATGAAGTGACCAGCGATCCGCCAGCGCGCCAAATGCCTCCAGTAATCGCCCTACTGGGATAATTAGCAACTGGTATAGGGTTGACACCCAGGTCAATTAATCAAAGCGGCATACGGAAACATACAGCACTGGCAAGCCTTCGGATGTGCATGGATGCTGTAGGAGTCGGTATTCGACTGGCTAGCGTGGTAGGCTTCAAGCTCAGCGGTCTTCGGTTCGAAACCCACTGGCTGCTAGATTTCAGGATCCAACCCCCAACACAAATCAATTCAGCACATTTCAAAATGCAACTGTTGGAACGCGTCTGCAGCTCTATGGTGCAATCTCTGGATCTCCCCGGCATTTCTCATGTCATCGACATGACGGGTGCCCCTCTGGAACCGCGCCACGTCACCCGACTCTCGGCATTAACATACGCAGCCCCACACAATTCAGGATCAGCCGACGGCGGTGCTCAGCTCAACTCAGATGCAGGTCCGGCCGGCTTCGTGGGTGACTGTGCACGGGTTTATAAAGCACCGGGCGCTTGCAAAATACCAAATGGCATGCCATTTGAATATTGGCGCATGGTATGCAATTCCTATTATCATTAAGACAAAAAGTGTTTGATGTCAAACCACGCATAGCTTACGAGTGCAACAAGGAGTTTACCCACTATCTTATCACGGATGCAATATCATGACTATCATCACGGATGCACGGTGCAACAAGGAGCACTATCTTATCACGAGGTGACACATTGCAAGTACAACATATTCACAATCACTAATCGTCGCAAGATACTCGACGAGGCAAAACAAATGACAAGTCATACCATCCTGGGCTTGGGCCACTACACTATGTCTGCACCCATCCACAAGCCCATTCCACCATACCCAGAGCTGATCCAGGGCCTCAGCTTGTGCACGCTGGCCTTGAGTTTACGACGTAAGCAGCTCGCCAAACTGCAAAACGTTATAACTTATTCAATAGGGAAGAGGCGGACATGCCGACCGACGCGCTTCTAGCAGACACGTCTGGATGTACAGCATGAATGCTGAAAAGCGTGAATATGAGCACAATAGGCATAATTCGACGTGCGCATTATATTGACGGGCTCCGTGCTCATTCCTGAAAATTGACCAGGTTCTGCACCTTCCAATGTACATTCGGTGCACCTGGGTTGAAAAGACGACGCGTGATTTTCGAGGTGAAACTTTACCGGCACCGCTCACCGATTGCATTGAGCCAATGGTGTACGTTCCCATGCCAAACATTGTGGTTTCCGCATGGACACCACAATGAGCCATAACTTCATCGGCGTTTCATATTACAAATATAACTATTTTATTTCGTCTTCTATTTTCTCCCCCTGGTGGCCACATCCTATTGGGGCTGTTTCCTAACGTGTGTCAGATGTTCGCGGAAGCCGAAACTAAAAATGGCCGGAGAGATTCGGACCGCGTCCAACCGTCCCACGTCACCCGAATCTCGGTATCAACATACGTGGCTGCACACAATTCGGGATCGGCCAACGGCGGCGGACAGCTCAACTCAGATGCGAGTCCGGCTGCCGTTCTCACCGGCTTCGTACCCTTGGGTTGGTGCATGCTCACTGCATCCACACCGGGGGACACTGTCCAGCACCAATCGACCGGCCCGCACACCGAGGTGTGGTCATGGGGAGCCACAATGTGGAAACAATGTCGGGCCTCACCACGCGGCCTCGCTCGTCCAGTCGGGTCCAATCGTGTGCCTGACGACCCACGGCGACACTGCTGCCAACCCCCGCTGGAACCAGTCGAGCTCTTAAAATACCCCCACTGCTCCATGGTGTTATTTGAATAGCTCATTGGATCCAGGTCGGTGCCAAATGGGGCTTGTTGTGGAGACCCTGGAAACGTCACCGGATCAAATAAGTTCGAGTAAACGGCAGAGGTCGGAAGCTCATCTCCCCATCCCCTAAAACGAATTGGGAACAAACAGCAGCTTGTCCGCATAATAACACGATATTAATGGACTCAGGTCATCAAAATGATATCCATACCGAAGCCAAAAAAGATCAGTCAGCAGTTGCATCCAAGTTCGATTTCCCGAGTCAAACCGTTCATGTAGATGGGCTTGCAACGCTGAAGATCCCTCAGGCACAGAAAAGGGTTCATTGCTCCAAGCGTAAAACGTGGGCCCCTTCGGCGGCCAAACCTAAGCTGCGTTCGCTGCAGCTGTCACCTCTCTACCTCTTCACATTGCTTGCGGTCACGAAATGTATTGAGCACACCTAAGAGAGGTCCGCACCACAGCGCGAGTGGCGAGTGGAGGAAGTCCGACAGTGGAGAGTGTGGCGAGTGGAGGAAGTCCGACAGTGGAGAGTGTGGCGAGTGGAGGAAGTCCGACAGTGGAGGGGGGGTGGAGGAAGTCCGACAGTGGAGGAGAGTGGCGAGTGGAGGAAGTCCGACAGTGGAGAGTGTGGCGAGTGGAGGAAGTCCGACAGTGGAGAGTGTGGCGAGTGGAGGAAGTCCGACAGTGGAGAGTGTGGCGAGTGGAGGAAGTCCGACAGTGGAGGAGAGTGGCGAGTGGAGGAAGTCCGACAGTGGAGGAGAGTGGCGAGCGGAGGAAGTCCGACAGTGGAGGAGAGTGGCGAGCGGAGGAAGTCCGACAGTGGAGGAGAGTGGCGAGCGGAGGAAGTCCGACAGTGGAGGAGAGTGGCGAGCGGAGGAAGTCCGACAGTGGAGGAGAGTGGCGAGTGGAGGAAGTCCGACAGTGGAGGAGAGTGGCGAGCGGAGGAAGTCCGACAGTGGAGGAGAGTGGCGAGCGGAGGAAGTCCGACAGGCGGCAGGTGACAGCCGCATTCTGTCCGTTCACGATCCTGCAAGACTGTGCACGGACCGGCCGTGCAGACGAGTACCGTCAGGAATCTCGCCGCGCAGCATGTCGGCGCCGCCTCCGCCTCGGCGAGCTTTTTCTCTCTCTTTCTTCCCGTTGGAGCGACCGGTGACCCCGGATGACGTCTGTCGCAGGCAGCCACGTCAACCGAGAGCCCAGCCCGGCTGGTGTCCGGCGGTCTGTCCGGCCAGTCGCCACCGCCGCCGACGGGTGTGCCGCTTCACTGGGCCCGCCGACCACGTGGCGTCGGCAGCGACACGGCGGCCGTGCGTAGCGACGTCGGAGCACCACGACCACGCGCCGCTCCCACGGTCGACGCCGACACAGCGCGTTACGTCACGCTCCGGGTCAATGGCGACCGACCTGACAGCCGGCCGAGGTCACGGCCGTCCGCCGGCGGCGCCCGCGGCCGTATCCATGAGCGCCCGACACGGCATACGGCCGTGCCCTCGGACACCGCGCGAGCGAGCACATAATGCATTGCGATTAGTGCAAATTGGCGGCGGCGGGAACCGGCGGCGACGACACCGCGCCAGTCGCCCGAGGCTGTCGCTAATCGGTCCGGCCGAGTGGCAATCATTTCGCGGCGCTCGGACCCCCATTGCCGGGGTCGCCAGACGCCCGGACCCGCACAGACCGGGAAAACACCGCGATAATTCGCCGCCCGACCGCTGACCGCACACAATGGGCCCAGCAGCCGCGCGCCACCACCCCTCGCGGGGAACCCTTCACCACACAGCCGCCATGCACAATCACACACCGCTTCCCTCCCCGCCGCGCCGGTCGTCGCGCGCTCGTCAACAAGAACAGAACGAGCGTCGCCAGTGACGTCACCGGGCGGATACGGCGCGCCGTGGCGGGAGCGAGAACCGATCGAGGTCCGCCACCACGGATCATTGATCAACGCGCCCAACTGTGTGTTCAGTACACCGATGCCAAGGTATCGTTCAATTGATATGATAATTTGTGGATGTCTTGGCGTGTCGAAGACATTACGAAGCTGACAGGGTTCAATTTATATGGTACAATATATGGAGTCCCAGGCTTAGAGCGCACAATTTTGTAGCCATGAAATCGAAGTTTGTATGGTATCAGAAACACTAAATACGTCTGGACTTTCGGGTACATAATTCTAGTTTAAATCCATATGTCCTACAAATCGAAGTACATTAATAGTTGGAATACCAATGATGAACGAACCAACGCTAATCAAGGAACGACATATTTTCAGCCTTAGTTTTCTTTCATAACTCTACAGTGTACTACTACACGAATGACATCCATTGCATCAGAATCAACATGGATGGATATTTTGTCGAACAGCTGCAGGTTTGGACCAGTGCAATGGAAAGGCAAATAAATGGCTTGTAAATTACGTCAGCGATATTAGCCAGTGAACTGCGCAATCATCACTGCGCCTCGCCCACTGTCGGCGTCGGGCAGGGTCCAACTAAATATCCACCTGCACCCGATCACCGATGGCTCCACCACAGGCTCCTCGATGCGTGGGGCAACTGTAGGCCTGTCGATGGGACCTGGAGAGAGAGCGAGAGCGAGAGAGAGCGAGAGCGAGAGAGACAGAGAGAGACAGAGAGAGAGACAGAGAGAGAGACAGAGAGAGAGAGACAGAGAGAGAGACAGAGAGAGAGACAGAGACATAGACAGAGACAGAGACAGAGACAGAGACAGAGACAGAGACAGAGACAGAGACAGAGACAGAGACAGAGACAGAGACAGAGACAGAGACAGAGACAGAGACAGAGACAGAGACAGAGACAGAGACAGAGACAGAGACAGAGACAGAGACAGAGACAGAGACAGAGACAGAGACAGAGACAGAGACAGAGACAGAGACAGAGACAGAGACAGAGACAGAGACAGAGACAGAGACAGAGACAGAGACAGAGACAGAGAGAGACAGAGACAGAGACAGAGACAGAGACAGAGAGAGAGAGAGAGAGAGAGAGAGAGAGAGAGAGAGAGAGAGAGAGAGAGAGAATACCGACCTTGAAACCATTGACAGTTTAAACCGCAGCTACCAATGAAGCCAGTTTGAGTTCCACCACTCGGCCACTAATCACTAGGGATGCACCGGATAGTGAATTCTGATATCCGGCCGAATAGTATATCCGGCCAGATCGTGAGTAATATCCGGCCCGGATAATCCGGCCGGATACTGAACCTTTTAGGTTCCCACCATTCCACCTTTTTTCCTCAAGTGTATGCATTAAAAATGCAGGTGATTGCAGGCCCCCCAAAACCCCTCTTCATTAAGCAAGCAAGCAATGGCATGCTTTATCCCAAACTGGCGGATCCAGGGGGGCAAAATGGGCATTTGCCCCCCAAACGAAAATGGTGCGGGGAAAACCACGTTTTCGCCCCCCCAAACGGCGGCAAACTGAAATTTTTGCCGCATTACAGACAGGCCAACATCGCTCCCCCCGCCCCCCGTGGACACGACAAATACCACACCAACAATTACTTCCCTCCCCCGCCGGGCCGACCCACCCCCAACCCGGTCGACGACAAACACCATGCAACATCGCTCTCTCTCCCCCCCACGATCGACGACACAACATCACGCCAACATCGCTCCCTACACCCCCCCATCGGTCGACAAGTGCTGGTTAATTTGTGCCCCCCAAACTGGAGCGCCCCAGGTCCCAAACCTCAGCTCAGTATAGAGGATTTTTATTTGCCGGCGCTTCGCATTTCGTTCACATCCGAAGTCCGTCGGAGCGGGACGCCGGGGATGGAGGCGCCAGGGAAACATTTTGCACGCGCGCGCATAGCTTTTTAACAAAATTTGCTGGCCTGCTGCGGCATTCGCGTTGGCATTCATTCACCTGGAACGCCAGGCGTCAGGAGCGTCCCTCTTCGCAATTGTTTCAGGTTTAATCTTCTACGTAGTTGGCCTGCGGCTTAGGTGGCATGGCGGGGCACTCGCGTTCCTCATTCGTTTGGGCTATATTCAAACTGTGCGACGACAGCGATACCTATGCAGAATGCAAAATCTGCAAAAGACTTATCAAGAGAGGCCACGAAAGCGCGGGACAGAAAACCTTCAGCACGACTCCGCTCCACAATCACGCGAAAATGAAACATCCGGACGAGTACGAAACGGCCAAGCAAGCGAATCGCGGCTGTTTTGCGTCTGTCTCAACCTTTGGAGAGGAAGGTACGCCAAAAGATCGGAAGATTTCCGCTATTAAGAAGCAGCTTAATCGATTAATAATATTAATTAATCGATCCAAGAATCATTTGAGTCAAGGAAGATCTGGGACATTAACGACAGCCGCGCCAAGGACATCAACAGGGCCGTGATGATAATGATGGCCGTGGACAACCAGCCGTTCTCAATCGTAGAAGACGACGGCTTCATCGACCTCGTCGCCAAACTTCAGCCGCGGTATCTCCTGCCCAGCCGGCGCTACTTTTCCGACGCCATGCTGCCGAGGCTGTACGACGAAGTGAAGGGCGAGGTTCTGTCTGAGCTAGAGAGCTGTGACGGCAGCTACGTCTCCTTCACGTCCGACATCTGGACATGCTCATCGTCGCAGGAAACGTTCGTCAGCCTTTCTGGCCACTGGATCAAGAGCAATTTCCAGCGACGAGACGTCGTCCTGAAAGCGGCCCACTTTCCGGCATCACACAGTGGCATCAACATCTCGGAGATGCTGACGAAGATGTGGGACGAGTGGAACCTAGTCAGAAGTCGGCGGCATCTACTGATCCGTGACGGGGCCTCTAACATGACTCTGGGTTGCGAGCTGGCCGATATTCCGGCCGTCCACTGCACTATCCACCGTCTTCAGTTGGTGGTTAGCGACGCCATCCGGTCGCAGCCGGCTGTGAACGCGCTGCTGACCAAGTGTCGGAGGCTGGTGACTCACTTCGGCCACTCGTCAGTGACCTGCACTACCCTCAAGGAGCTCCAGCGAGCTGAAGGCCTGCAACCGCGACTTCTGGTGCAGGACGTTCCGACGCGGTGGAACAGCTCGTACTTCATGGTGCAGAGACTGGTGGAGCTGAAGCGGCCAGTTCTTCTCTACCTGGCAGACCACGAAGATCTGCCGCAGATGACTGCGAGCGATTGGCAGCTGTGCGGAAGCCTCCTGCACGTGCTGAAACCATTCTTCGATCTCACGAAGGAGATGAGCTCGGACAACGCCACGTTGTCCAGCGTCATTCCCAACATCACCTGCCTGGAGCTATACCTGACAAGGATTGATCAGAAGGCGGCCGGCGCCCAGAAACTACGCGAGTCACTGCTACAAGCGCTGCGCCTCCGCTTCCTAACCACAGCTGACAGCTCCAAAGCGATGAATATCCTTTTGGAGAAACACTATGTGACTGCCACAGCGATCGACCCCAGATACAAGCTCAACTTCTTCAAGAAGTCTGAAGAAAAGGACAACGCCCTGCTCCTCAGCGAGGTTCTTCAGCTGCTGGGGGCGCAGGACGAAGAAGTTGCTGCCACTGACAGCAAATGCGCCGACAGCCCCGCGTCTAGCACAGGGTCAAGTGGTGGTTGGTTGGTTATTTGGGCTTAAGGGCGCATCGACTGCGTTGGTCGTACAGCGCCCATAGGGTCAAGTGGTGAGGAAGACATATTCGGCAGCTGCTTCACACAGATGTTGAGCCAGGGCCATGCACCAGCTGCGAAGCGACAACGCTGTGACGGCCAGGGTGACCTGAAGACTGCAGCGGAAGAAGTGCAGAACTTCTTCACGCTCCCCCTCTCACCTCGCGAGACGGACCCAGTCCAGTGGTGGGGCGAAACAGTGCGAGCAAGTTCGTTCCCTCGCCTGCGCGCTCTCTCGCGTAAACTCCTGTCCGCCCCGTCGTCCTCCGTGTTCTCCGAGTACGGAACAATCTTCGAGGACAGGAGGAGCAGGCTTCTGCCGCGCCGCGGGGAGCAGCTCCTGTTTCTTCACCACAATGTGAAGCATTTCTGAACCAGGTCGTGTTTTGATTGACGTCACTCAGTGTAACTCAGCGTCACAGCGTCACTGAATGCTGAGTACGCACTTACAATCTTCGAAGGGACAATAAAGATCATACGCTTGGTCGTTTTTTATCGTCTGCTTGTTGTGTTAGGGGACACCCAAGTCGTGAACACTAACTGGAAATCGTTGCAAGCAATGGAAAATATCCGGTATCCGGCCGGATAGCAAGAAATATCCGGCCGGATAACGAATAGTTGAAAATTCGTGATATCCGGCCGGATACCCGGCCGGATAGTCTATCCGGTGCATCCCTACTAATCACCCGGTTCGATGGCGTGTTTACCATGCACGTCTCACCATAAGTCAAAATACCCACCACACCCGTGACCGACCTTCACAAGCTCATTGGAGACGGCCACCTGCAGTCAGAGCATGCCCAGTTGGATAAGTCATACGTCATAAAGTCATGAAGTGTTAAGGCTTAATAAGAGCCACAGGGGCCCATCTGAGTTAAGCCTATCTAGAAAAGGTACTAGAAATGTACATACTCTCACCCCAATCAATCCCTTATCTCAAATTCCTAGGGAGCTATATATCCCAGCCTATCTAGCACCATTCATAAAGACATAAAGACATAAAAGATCAGTGCAACTATGAGCCACAAGGGCCCTTCTTGGTTGCACTTTGTACACTGAACCAGTTGCCCACCAAATCTGTCAATCAACCCTCCCTGGAATACGGAAAAACAAGCCCCCTATTCTTATAATGATTGTCTATGCCGTTTTTAAAGATGTTCAGTGTGTTGCTACTGACAATTGTTCCTGGCAGCTGGTTCCAGTGTTCTACTACCCTGTTGGTGAAGAAAGACTGTCTTAACCTTGTCCTGCTGTGATTAACTTTAATTTTGAATTGATGACCTCTAATTGCATCATTTCTGTTAAATTCAAACATTTCCCTGAGATATCCCTGTTCCTGACCATGAACAAATTTAAAAACCTCGATGAGATCTTCTCTCAGCCTTCTATATCTAAGTGAAAACATATCAATTTCTTCAATGTTTACTCATATGCCAGGTTGCCTATACCATTAACCATTTTTGTTGTCCTCTTTTGTACTCTCTCTAAAAGCCAACAATCTTTCTCATAACTAGGGGACCAAGCTTGGACACAGTATTCCAAATGTGGCCTGATATATGCACAGTAAAGCTTCCCATGGCCTCCTCACTTTTGTATGACACATTCCTCTGTATCGCCCCAAGCATTCTTAGTGCCTTCTTCCTGGCTTCTGTGGTCTGTTCTGATGCCCCCAATTTTGTGTTCAAAATAACACCTAAGTCCTTCTCCTGCTGAGTCACAGATAGTACTTGGACATCCATCAAGTATGGCGCCTTCATATGCTGCCTACCTACATGCATGACTTTGCACTTATCAAAATTAAACTTCATTTGCCATTTTTTCGCACCACTTCACAAGCTCGTCTAAGTCGTTCTGCAGCAAAACCTGCTCATTGTGCCCTGTTATTGCCCTAAAGATCTTCAAATCATCCGCAAATTTCAAAACCTTACTGCTTAGGCCACATTCAATGCTATTCACAAATATAATGAACAACAGTGGCCCCAGTACCAACCCCTGAGGGACTCCACTAAGAACATTTTGCCATGATGACTTTGTACCATTTAGCATCACTCTCTGCTGTCTATCTGAAAGCCACAACTCAATCCATTTTAGGACGCTACCTGCAATGCCATGGACCTGAAGCTGCATCATTAACCGTTTATGGGGTACCTTGTCAAAGGCCTTACTAAAGTCAAGATATGCTACATCAACCTGATTTCCCTGATCAAATTGTTCTGTAGCAAAATTTAAAAAGTCCAAGAGAATTGTGAGACACGATCTCCCTTTTCTAAACCCATGTTGAGTATCTTGAATCAAACTGTTTCCTTCCAGAAAACTAACTATTCTATCTTTGATAATTGATTCGAGTACCTTGCAGACTAGGGATGTGAGACTTACTGGCCTATAATTTTCAACTTTCCCTCTTTCTCCTTTCTTGAAAATAGGAACTACATTTGCCCTTTTCCAATCTGTTGGAATTTCATTTTGTGAAACTGATCTACAAAATATTATACTAAGTGGAATTGCCAGTTCCTTTTCAGCTTCCCGCAATACCCTAGCATAAATTCCATCAGGTCCTGCTGCCTTGTTTGGCTTTATTTTTTCTGATATAATTGAAAACAACATCACTATCAATGAAATCAACATTGTGTATCTGATCACCTGTCACTGAACTGTGGTTCACGGTTGGCAAATTTGTCACATCCTCCACTGTAAACACTGATTTAAACTGCTTGCTCAGCTCCTCAACCATCTCATCATCCTCACTCAGTATAGTCCCATTTACTTCCAGTGGACCAATTGTGCTTGAAACTTTACTTAGCTTGTAAAACTAAATAACTTTTTACTGTCCCCATTACAGTTCCTAGCCAAATCCAATTCTTTTGGTCGCCTTGCTGCTCTGGTTTTCTGCTTCACAGCATCTCTAGCTTTTTGATACGACCTTAGATTTACGATATTTGAGGCTTCCTTAAATACTCTAAATGCATCTTTCTTAGCCTTAATTGATCTCCTCAAATCTGGTGTAAACCATGCTGGCTTTCCTACCCTTCTTTTGCGCCTTTGCTTTTGGGGGACATGTCTAATCTGAATTTCCCTCAAGTAAGATTTGAACTTCTCCCACATTTCACAGGCATTTAAATCACAAAATTATTCTTCCCATTTGATGGCACTTAAAGCCTCTCTCATGGAGTCAAAGTCTGCCCTGTTCAAATTTGGAATCTTTGCCAAGTTATCCTTGATTGTCCCTGCTATTTGTACCGTAAATCTCACTATGTTATGGTCACTTCTTCCCAGAGTTTCTCCTACAGTCAAGTCTTGAACTAAATCACTTAAATCTGAGAAGACAAGGTCCAAGAATGAGCCCTGCCTGGTTGGTTCTATTACAAACTGGTGTAAGAACAAGTCCTCTTCAAGGCATTTCCTAAACAGTTTACATGATGGGGAGCCAACACCAACATTTTCATATCTTTTTAGATTAAAGTCACCAAGAATAAGGCATTTCCTCTGAAAGTTTCTAATGATTTCCTCACAAATCACCTTATCGAGCTCCAGTTGCTGAGAATGTGGCAAGGTTCCTGATCGATACAAAAGCTCCAATCCTTTATTGTTATTGCTGTTTATTGCTGTTGCCTCTTCCCACAGCAACATCAAGCCAAATGGACTACACAGACACATTTTTTACCCCATCTGCTACTTTCTGAGAACTGTATAAGCTATTCACATAGAAGATTACACCACCCCCTTTCACTGCTGGACCCCTATTGCATGAAAACATATTGTATCCCTGGATCTCATAGTCCTGCACGTTATCCCCAAAATATCCCTCACTGACCCATGCCTCAGTAATGCAAACAAAATCTGGTTTCTCCTCAGCAACATAACACTTGAACTCATCACATTTGGATCGAATGCTCTGAGCATCAAGCATCATACACTTAACAAAAGTTCCATAACCCTCTTTGGCTTTTTCATGTTGAGTAGCTCTATCATCTCTGGATGAGCTACCACTCCGCCCCCTTGATCTACTGCTACCCCTATTTGCTGACTGTGAGGTGTTTGCAAGACTTCTCTCTCTATCAGCTACATCCCCCCATGACCTGCCTAGTTTCCCTGTTTCCTATTGAGAGCCTCCTCATACCTATTGCTGAGCAATTCAACTCCTCCCTTGCTCAAATGTAACCCATCTAATGCAAACATTTCAGTCCTCCCCCAGAAATCCCCCCACAAATCCAAGAACCCCACCCCCAAGTTCCTTACAAATCTTGGCCACCCTGGTATTCAGTCCAATGGCCCTCGAGTACCACTCTATGCTTGCCTTAACCATAGGGAGGATGGATGTTACCATTCCTCGTTTCCTACTCACAGCTAACCTACCTATCAAAGCCCTATACTCTTGTATTGTTTCCTCTGTTTTTGCTTTTCCTACGTCATTTACACCAACCTGCACAATTACTGTTGTGCTCTCTCCACTACCCTTCATTACTCCTTCTATCCTATCACCAACATCCTTTACCTGGGCCCCTGGGAAGCGAACACGAGTCCGTTTGTTGGGGTTCCTGCTACAAAAAGTACGGTCCATGTACCTCACTCTTGAGTCCCCTATAACCAAAACTTCCCCCTCTCTATCATCAGCTACCTGGTCGTTCCTACCTTCCTCCTTAGCAGCATTACTATCTCTCTCTTGCAGTACCTCAAACCTATTATTAGTTTCAATGCCTTTGTCAATTTTCCTTAAACCTAGTCTCGTACTCTGGCGTCTAGCTACTTTCCACTCTCTACTATCATGGTCCATACTATCTCCACCCCTATCACTCCTAGACTACTGCACCTGGCTTGCCTGGCTGACATTTCCTATGGTGGGCCCTGCCACCAAACACTTCAGACGCTTCACCTCCCTTGCTAACATATCTACTTTCTTACTCGAAACCAGTCCACCAATATCCCACACACCTATCAATGCCTATCTACCCTAGCTATCCAGCCCCATTCCCTTGATCCCTCTTAACACATGTGTATTGAATGCCTTATCAATAATTTTCAGACTGCATCCATGCCTGCTTAAAGGGGTCTGTGCCGTGCACGCTTACTTAACCCTCGCCCGTATAGGGGGGGGGTGCAACCCCCTAAGGTTTTTTTGTGTATTCCTTCCAAACCGATGAACGGATCGCTCTGAGATTTTCAGTACCCTCTGGGGAAACATTTTGACGACTTTTGGTGAAATTTTTTTTGGGAGGGCATGTCAGGTCACAGAGTTATGGGGTCATAAAAGAGAGCACCTCCGAGCAGTTTTCAACAAATACGTGATTATCGCACCTAAACATGACATTGTTGCCTACATCGACTGGTATTGTGTTTTGCAATGCAATTTTGCAATGCCCAGATGGGTTCCCATTGGAAAAATAATGTTCCAAAAATCGGTGACCTCGGTTGACCTCGTTTGACCTTTCGACCTTTTTTATAGCTGACCTACGGTAATTTTTCGTGCTGAATTCGAATTCAGCGTCCATTTTTACCCTGGGGAACTTTAAACTTCGAAATTGGAACCACTCTTAAAAAAGTTGGATATTTGGGGTCACGGCTTTGACCTCATTTGGTGCATGACATATTGGTCCGATCACATCGTGTCACATGTTGTTATGTTCGCAAGGTCCCAATAAACATGTTTCCGGCCATGCCGTGCATATTTAGACAGTAGTTTCGATATAACTGACGATTTTCTTCGGAAAATACCCCAAAAATCAATTTTAGACCTTTGATCTGACCTGGAAGGTCAACCATTGACCTTAGAAGGTCATACTGAATTCCAACCGCGAGATCTCGGCCAAATCTATCACTTTCGTATTTGGTTCGTTTTCGTAACATGCACGGTTTCGAATCGCCAGGGGGGTCGTACCCCCCCCTATACGACCGAAGGTGGTAAAATGCCGAATACTGGCGAGGGTTAACATAAATCTCACCCCATCCATCACAAATTAGAACTAAAAAACGAGATTTTCCTGCCTAAAAAAATGTGTCCACCCTACTTTTAAATGCATTAAATGAGGAACTCCCCACAACATCAGCAGGCAGCCCATTCCACTGATCAACAACCCTTTGACTGAAGACCCGTTGTCGCTTAACTGTCCTACACCTCAACTTGTCTAAGCTGAATTGATGACCCCTATGTGATACTCTAAACTGAAGAGCGCCATTCAAATTGGCCTGATCTAGTCCTTTAACAATTTTGTACATTTCAATTATGTCCCCCTTTAATCTCCTATACTTGAGTGAGTACATATCTAATGCCACAAGCCTTTCTCCATATTCTAAGTTACCTATTCCACTGATGAGTCTTAGGCGCAATATGACCACAGTTGTCGACGCGCCCTAAAGCCCAAATAAATAACTAACTAACTAACTGATGAGTCTAGTTGCTTTGCGCTGCACTCTTTCTAACATATCTATATCTTTTTCTAGGTAGGGGCTCCATGCTTGTACAGAATATTCTAAGTGGGGTCGCACATATGCTCCGTACAGTTTTTTCATGACTTCCTTGCTCTTATATATCACACTTCTATTATTGGATAACGGCGACCAAGCTAACGCCGATCAGGTCGCCGCCCGCTCAGTGAATTTGCAGCCCGGAAATATCAGCCACCAATGAAAGAAGCGCTGCCGGCCATTCCGGTCAGTCGGAGCGGTGCCGGAGTTGACTGGTCTTCGGACTGCTCGGACTCCCCGCCGCACACAGAGAAACGGCACGGCGGTGCGGCGACGTCACTCCCCTCCTCCCCGTCCTCCGCATGGTCACGCCGGTGAGGTGACGTCACTCCCCTCCCCGTCCTCCGCTTGGTCCCGGCGCTGGCACACAAAGAAATCAGAGAGCCACTGGGACTTTCCGGGAAACCTGTAGCGGTTGGGGATAGTTTGGAAATTACCCGGATCAAACAGCCGGCCGCAAATGGGTTCCCATGTCGAACGTGTACGAGTCCACACCTATTATGACCATTTCCTTCCACACAGGTAAGTGCAATAATATTTAACCGAGGACAGACGATTCGCCAGATAATTCACCCTTCCCCTCAACAAATACATTCACTTACCACCAAATTGGACTAAGTATTGACTCGTTCGCTATATTCCATTGACACCCACTGTTTTGATTGTTTACGACCAGCAGAGCTATGGACTAAACACCACTGTGAACTGAACTCAGCGATGAACTGAACACCGAATGCTGCTGTGTCTCCTTGAGCAACCAAACGAGACCCGTCCTCGTTGGTTGGTTGGTGTGCAGGCAGCCATGTCGGAGTGGCGAGTTCACGGCTCGAGACCCGTCCTAGTTGATTGGTTGGTGTGCAGGCAGCCATGTCGGAGTGGCAAGTTCACGGCTCGAGACCCGTCCTCGTTGGTTGGTTGGTGTGCAGGCAGCCATGTCGGAGTGGCGAGTTCACGGCTCGAGACCCGTCCTAGTTGATTGGTTGGTGTGCAGGCAGCCATGTCGGAGTGGCGAGTTCACGGCTCGAGACCCGTCCTAGTTGATTGGTTGGTGTGCAGGCAGCCATGTCGGAGTGGCAAGTTCACGGCTCGAGACCCGTCCTAGTTGATTGGTTGGTGTGCAGGCAGCCATGTCGGAGTGGCGAGTTCACGGCTCGAGACCCGTCCTAGTTGATTGGTTGGTGTGCAGGCAGCCATGTCGGAGTGGCGAGTTCACGGCTCGAGACCCGTCCTAGTTGATTGGTTGGTGTGCAGGCAGCCATGTCGGAGTGGCGAGTTCACGGCTCGAGACCCGTCCTAGTTGATTGGTTGGTGTGCAGGCAGCCATGTCGGAGTGGCGAGTTCACGGCTCGAGACCCGTCCTAGTTGATTGGTTGGTGTGCAGGCAGCCATGTCGGAGTGGCGAGTTCACGCCTACATATATCTACTATGAACGAGACCCTTCCTAGTTAGTTGGTTGGTGTGCAGGCAGCCATTTCGGAGTGGCGAGTTCACGCCTACACATCTCTACTGTGGATATTAAAGTTGCGCTCGATCAGTTGGAAATCATCCAAAGTCGTGCAGACTAAAAGCAACTTAAGCTCGGTTGTACCCAATCATGGATGTTTTTGTCGGGGGGGGGGGGGGGGGGCGACAAAAACGTCGGCCTGTATAATCCGGCAGAAGGTACTCTGGTGTTGGTGGTGATTCGGCGTTGGCGGACCAACCGCTTTCTTGCTGTTTTATGCCAGCTTCAGAACGCAGCGCTATGAATTCAGAGAACGAATATTAAATATAATAAATTGTATTGACTGGTCGAATGCATTTTGTTTTCCGGTAGACTCACACCACCTGCGTCATGCGCGGACACCACAGGGGGGGGGCACGCGATACGGCGAGCGAGACATCTGTCTGAACCTTCACGGCAGTGGTACGGCACCTAGTTGACAAAAACGAAGCACAACGCGGTCAAATGCTCTGCAGGTTTGCTCCCATGATAGTGCCAACCTTATATTTCAACGCTCGTTGTCATTATAACATCATCTCTTATCATGCCCTTCTGCCACGCAGACACACATCACCAGCACATCAAGTATCCGTCCATTGGTTGCTATTCATCTTTCATGTTTTACAAATTGGTGCGCTATAAAGTTCCCCATTTACAACATTGACCGACAATTAACGCTGATTACACTGGGTTAGAAAATATTTTTTTTTTGTAAGTTGTCTATGTTTTTTCAACTGATTTAGGACAATTTTGCACCGATGAATCCGAAAATGACATCCGTTTCTCTCGATCAGGTCAGGTTTATGTGCTAAGTTGATGTTAAAAAATCCGATCTTCTGACTAAATCGATTACATTTTTGTGACATTATCGGTTTATTTTTGTTAATATTTCTCATCCGAAATGGGTTTTTGGGAAAACAAAAATGTTTTCTAACACAATTTATTAATTAAATGTTACAAACATCGATTACTGTAAATTGAATAGTAGACATTGATAAAGGTAAGTACATGTAAATTGCATGTTACGTCATCATTGTTCAAAATTCAGGGCTTGAACTTCCGTTTATTCGAATCCATAGAATGCTCAGCGGCAGGGATGTCTCTCTTCAGAGTCCAACAGTAATCAGCCATCATGACTGCATCCCAGCGTCCCTGATACCTGGTCGCCATCTCTTTCATGTCCTGATGGAACCTCTCCCCCTGCTCGTCGCTCATTGATCCCAGATTCTCAGGAAACCGATCCATATGTGAGAATAAGTAATGCATTTTGATGCTCATGTTGCATCCGAGGTTTCTGAAAGCAGTCAGCATATTGGTGACAAGTTCTGCATAGTTCCTGGACTTGTTGTTGCCAAGAAAGTTCTTCACGACCAGAACAAAAGCCTTCCACGCTTCCAGTTCCACTTCGTTCATTGAGTTTTCAAACTCTGGATCTCTGATGAGCTGACGGATTTTAGGACTGTCAAAGACGCCAGCTTTCAACTTCTCCATGGTTAATCCTGGAAAAGCCTGGCACAAGTAAGTGAAGCAGCCATCATCCTTGTCCAGAGCTTTGGTGAACTGCTTGATCAAGCCGAGCTTTTTGTGCAGCGGTGGGAAGAGTATCCTGTCTCTGTCCACCAGAGGGTTGTTGATGACGTTCCTTGCTCTGCAAAACACCAATTCCTCCCTCACAGGTCAGTCCTTCTTCGTGTAATGCTGAGCAGTGTCCCTACTATCCCACATGCACAAAAAGCATGGGTACTTGGTGAACCCGGACTGTTGTCCCAACAAAAAGTTCACCATCTTCAGGTCAACACAAATAAACCACTCATGCTGATCATAACGAATTTCCTCCAGCACATACTTCACCGCTTCATACCTCTCCTTTAGTGTAGGCGAGTGAGCGAGGCGTACAGAGGCATTTCAGCGATCGCTTGCTGCTGTCAATGAACAGTCTCCAATCTTTGGGTTCGTACTGTGGCACTCCAAGCTTGTGCAGAAGCTGCGCAATATCTGTGCAGTACACCAAGTCCTTCTCTTCAGAAAAAAAACGGAGATACTATTGATGCCTGTTGCGGTAGAAGGTGATGCGACCACTATCACAGAGGAGGTTTTTTTCCTTCAATCTGGATGCCAACAGTTCGGCAGAGGACTTGAAGACAAGTTGAGATCGCGAACTAGATCATCTAGCTCCTTTTGGGAAAAAGGATGTGGAGCATCATCGTCAAGAATCACGTCTTATTCTTCATCTTCTTGAACACTGGAGGAATCTTCGTCACTAATGTCAGGAAGTTCTCCAAAGACAGGTACTGGAATTTCATCACAATGAGCTACAGGACGACGTGCTGATTGAAGATGATGATACTTGAGGCTGCTCCGGTTCTTTCTGTTGATCCCAGTCACATCAATAGCGCAGAAGTAGCAGTCAGTGCCATGGTTTGTCGGCTCCCTCCAAACCATGGGAATTCCAAACTTCAGACAACTCTTCTTGCCCTTGGTCCACTGACGCAGATACTCGGTGCATGTCTTGCATACCATGTGTGGCGCCCAAGCTTTATCCTGGTCACCAAGTTTAATACCAAAATATGCATGGTAAGCACGCTTTATGAAACTGTAAAGTAATGAATATAAATGAATGAAATGAATGAATGAAAATAATGAATTAATTAATATGAATGAAATGAATGAATTAATATGAATGAATGAACATGAATGAAATGAATGAAATGAATGAATATGAATGAAATGAATTAATGACTTAATGAATGAATGAATAAATGAATCAATGAAATTAATATGAATATGAATGAATCAAATAATGAAAATGTAAAATAAAAATACCAATTAGTCATAAATTGGCGCATGTGAACTCTTCAGAGTTCGTTATTTCAAGAAATAGAAAATAATTTCGCATCACATAAAGCGAAAATGTATGTATGTACATTATGTACATACATATGTACATGTACATATGTATGTATGTACACAGTATGTATGTAATGTACATGTAAACAAAAACGTAAGAAACAACATGTCGCAATAGCTCAAAAAGTTGACCTGATTAAGCAAAACCAATGTGATTTTTGGATTCAGCACATCAAAATTGTCCTAAATCAGCTAAAAATCCTTAGACAATAAATTTGGTGTTGACCAGTGTTATCACCTTTGCAAACCTTGTGCAGGAGACAACGATAGGTGTGTGATTTTAGATCCGAAGGTTTTCCGAATTCCAGAGATATAAGCCCATCGTGGTCTGTTGCTGCATCTTATCCTTCGTGGCCCACAATTCTGGAAACGACCCTGAATCGCCACTGCCGCCACTACCTCGAGACAAATCAATGGTGACGCCCCATTATCCTCCCGGCGTGCCGCTGGACTCGGGGCTCTCGAGCGCCCCCACTCAGGTTTTTCCACTATGATCAATATAAATACATTCATCTGTGCTAATTATATAAAACTAATGGCGAAGGAAGACAAGCTCTGCCTTTAAAAACAACATTTCTAGGGGATTGAAGTGGAGATCCGTATATCTACCTAATATGACCTCCGGTGACTTCATTATAGGCCAAAATACAAATATAAGTTATGCTTCGGGCCCTCCATGACCAGAGCATTAAAGTCATAAAGTCATAAAGTGTTAAGGCTTAATAAGAGCCACAGGGGCCCATCTGGGTTAAGCCTATCTAGAAAGGGTACTAGAAATGTACATATTCTTACCCCAATCAATCCCTTATCCCAAGTTCCTAGGAAGCTACATATCCCAGCCTATCTAGCATCATCCACTTGCTATTGCATAACACCCTCAACAATTGCAAGCTCCTCCCATCATACCCATTGTGCTACCATAGCCCCTGCTTAAAGGGTCTGTGCCATGCACACTTAACATAAATCTCACCCCATCCATCCACATTAGAACTCAAAAACAAGATTTTCCTGTCTAAAAAATTTGTCCACCCTACATTTAAATACATTCAATGAGGAACTCCCCACAACATCAGCAGGCAGCCCATTCCACTGATCAACAACCCTTTGACTGAAGACCTGTTGTCGCTTAACTGTCCTACACCTCAACTTGTCTAACCTGAATTGGTGACCCCTGTGTGATACTTTAAACTGAAGAGCACCATTTAAATTGACCTGATCTAGTCCTTTAACAATTTTGTACATTTCAATCATGTCCCCCTTAATCTCCTATACTTGAGTGAGTACATATCTAATGCCACAAGCCTTTCTCCATATTCTAAGCTACCTATTCCACTGATGAGTTTTGTTGCTTTGCGTTGCACTCTTTCTAACTTGTCTATATCTTTTTCTAGGTAGGGGCTCCAAGCTTGCACAGAATATTCCAAGTGGGGTCGCACATATGCTAAGTACAGTTTTTTCATGACTTCCTTGCTCTTATATGTCACACTTCTATTAATGAGTCCCAGCATTCTGAGTGCCCTGTTCCTCGCTGAGCTACATTGTTTCTCTGCTTTAAGGTCTTTTGAAACCAACACACCTAAGTCCCTTAACTTTACACTTGTCATAGTTGAATGACATCTGCCATTGATCAGCCCACTTTGTTAAGTCCTCCAAGTCTAGTTGAATATTACTAGATTGATCACAACTGTTTGCCACCCCTACCAGCTTGATGTCATCAGCAAATTTGAACACTATTCCTCAGCCCCACCTCAATGTTATTCACAAAGATGATAAAGAGAAGTGGCCCTAGAACAGAGCCCTGTGGTACTCCACTCAGAACATCCTTCCAATCAGATTTACATCCATTTAACATTACCCTTTGCTTCCTTCCCCTCAGCATTAATACTCCTCTGACCCCACCAGAGGCTCGGCGAAGGTGGATTTGTCGGCCGGTCCGGCGATGGATAAGTGGGCCTCTGCTATCCGCCAGACAAAACCCTCGAACCGCCCCTGGATCATCTGGAATTTTCATGGACCCCCCCTCCCCCTACCTGCTTCGACCCAAATTCCTGGTGACGTCCGTGAATCGGCTTTTTGATCCATGAGCGTCGCCACAGATTTCGGGTAACGGGACGAGTGCTTTTTGGTCGGTTCTTGTTCTATGCGATGCCATAGGCGCAACGTTAAGTTTCACGAATTCAGGGGCCGCGTTCTCATCACCCATGCCCTCACCACCACCAAAAACACATTCATGCCATCACCAAAGCGGCACCTCTAAGACCCATAAAACTATCTGACGACACCTGAGAATCAGCACCTTATCCTTTCAGTCACAAAAAAATCTTGAAACGGCCTTGACTAGGCATCTCCATCAGATTATCGGGACTGGTTCCCGGTGATGCCGACGAGCTGGCCGTTAATTGGCGCCTCCATCAC
The DNA here is from genome assembly GCA_034440615.1 of Ashinkailepas kermadecensis. NCBI lineage: Eukaryota > Metazoa > Arthropoda > Thecostraca > Neolepadidae > Ashinkailepas > Ashinkailepas kermadecensis. Next base: position 493,772 of record JAOTOM010005185.1, on the reverse strand, counting down.
CCCCCCCACGAGAGAAAATACTGGCGGCGTCAACGAATTGGTACATCCACCCTCTGCTCCTTTGTACAAGGCTGTCATTTGTCGCAGTCAGCTGGCTACATTGCTGACACCGGGAAGTCTGAAGTAGTTTAATCACGAAGACTTCGTTCATAAATGGAATAATAATGTGGACAATTCGTCATCGAATACAGAATATCACTTCACCTACCACGATGCTACATTGTGATTTGAAAGTTGAATCTGAAACGTTCAAAACACATTCTATCTCCCCGTCTTCCCCACTAGTCATCGAGGTAAACCAGCTGCAACTAGGTTTTTATGCTTGCATTCGTTTTTAGGGAAATATTGTCAGAATAAAATAGAACATTTTCTCCAGCTTGGAATATATTTCGGGCCTACCTTTTCACTACAACAAATATCTGTTAACCTGCTTTCCACTGCTTCCACGCATTATCAAACAATGTCCACCTTACCGGCCATTGAGAATAGCCACTGTTGATAATGATAAGTAACTCAAATTAATAGATTCGGTATTCCGTCTATGTTGGAAGGCACCGGCAGGCAAGGCCACGGTCGAGTTGTCCGTCTTAAACTCTGGTTTGACTGGCCGAGAGCGCTGCACGATGTATCAGGCGTGCACGCAACGAAAAGAAACGGGTACCCGCTACCCTGCTGAGCACACTACATACAATTCCAGAGACGCTCACACAGCCAGTCCGTGGAAAATTGTTGCCATCTGCTCAACACACCCCAAGGACAGACGCCAGCAACAAGATCAATCAACACCCGGACGACAATGCAGCACCACAGACAGCAATACATGTCGAATAATTACGTCGTCCCGGACCTATCCGTGGCTGCCGAGATTCGGATCAAGATCACTGGATCCAGATCGCGTGAACGGTATGCTAGGGTAGATAGTTGCTTTAGAACTTAGGATGTAGCATTGATTATGGTGTCAGTAGGGTCTTTTTTCTCGTCTTATAAAATCTTCTCTTTATAGGCTTACTTCAGATGGACCTTGTGGCTCTTAGCAAGCTTTTATTGCTAGCAAGCTGACACTTGATGGCCTTGACTTTATGACTTTACATGGCATCCCAGCGCGCGACGGCCAACCAGGAAGAGGCCCGAGGATGGTGGCCGTCGACGCCAGCCGACAATGGGTCCGGCAGGCGTGGGAGGCGCGGCAGCTGTCACAGGACATAGCCACAGGATGGACCTTGACGGCCGCGCCGCTTCCTGATCGGCCGCCCGTCACTGGCACGTGCAAAACAAGCACGGTGCCATGTGGCCAACAATAGGAACGTGAGTTATTGTTTCTTGTGTGTCAATGCCAAATGGAGGCGGTTATGTGGTTTGCGAGGATCTCATGTAGAACACTTCCGAAGCTGTATTAAAATGATTAGGTGCGGACCTGATTGCCATAATTCTGCCTACAACATATACTTCCTCATTATTGTGTGTGCTTTCGTTTCGAGGTAGAAAACAAATGCATGAAACTTTCTCTTCGCGATCTGAAAAGCTGCGCAGCACCTAATTTTACGGAAACGTGGCGTGCACTTCTTATCATAGAACGTCGTGAAAGTTTTCACTGTAATAATTTTAAGTCAGTTGATCATTTGCAATTGATCGCCTTGATTACTAAATCGCAGAGCTTGCGCAAACCTTGGCTAGGGATAGTTGTGATGAATACTACTACCAACAATAAAAAATAAACAACAATAAAAAATGGACAATTTCACACATAACGATGGTCTGAAGATACTGAGTTGTTGGCATTAGAGTGTGCTTTAACCTTCTAATAACGGTGCAGCGACATGATGATGCTTCATGGCTTAATGACTTAATGCTTCATGGCTCCAGTGCACTCCTGGCATCCATACGCCCATCGATCACTGATTAGGCGAGGTTCAACGCAGGCAGGGTAAATGCCCAGCATGAATGATACCCGACATTTGGATGCTCGAAACTGGACGAACGTCCTACATGGGATAATAGAAGATAACTGATCGCGTAACCTTACGACCCTGAAAAGCCTTTGGATACTGGTGGCGCTCGTTGTGTGATGGGACTCGCAGCATGTCTCTGGGACTACTCGGCCACAAAACCAGCCTGCACTCCGGTCAAAAGAAAGCTAACGCGTGCCATAGCGGCCAGCCGCCACGACAATGGCACTGATTGCGACTGTCAGTGTCATTAGCCATCAGTGTTCTCAGCAGATCACCCGTTTGAAAGAAGCACGCTTTGATTCAACGCCAATCGCATCGTCATGGGAGATGCATGAGTAGATGTCGCATCATAAAACTTTTTTTTTGTCGTAGGATCCTCGGGTCCAGAAGGGTAGCCAAGCCAATATGGGCAGTGGGGGCAGTCATCGGGTCCTGAAGGGTCGTCAATACGAGCCGTGGAGGCAGTCATAGGGTGCTGAAGGGTAGCCTAGCCAATACGGGCGGGGGTGGGGCAGAGTCCTCGGGTGCTGAAGGGTAGAAAGTATGGGCAGTGTGGGCAAAGCCATCGGGTCCTGAAGGGTCGTCAATACGGGCAGTGGAGGCAGTCATAGGGTGCTGAAGGGTAGCCTAGCCAATACGGGCGGGGGTGGGGCAGAGTCCTCGGGTGCTGAAGGGTATCCAATACGGGCAGTGGGGGGCAGTCATCGGGTACCGAAGGGTAGTCAATACGGACAGTGGGGGCATAATCCACGCAACTATTTTCGAGGATACGTGGATATCGAGTGTCTTTTTGGCTAGTGACAAAAATAATGGCATCGCAAGTCGTGCCGGAGCAGCACTTGAACGCCACTACCTCTAGGGATGTCGACCCTCCAATTCAAGCTTCATGGCTCAAATACGATCAGCCACGTTCCTGCCGCACCATGTGTATTCATCTGTCCCCCAACTCATAGGCCGATGAATCTTGTTGCGTCAGAAACCTTATGATATAGCTGAAATAGTTCCCGGTCACGCCAGAGCCACGGGTGTTGTAAACAGATCATTGACCATGCGTGACGCGGAATGCGAGGTGAAGTTACTGAACGACAACACTCCTTCAGTCAGTACAAAAGTAAGCAAAACAGTAAACATCGAGTTAAAAGTTAACTGCAGGACTGGCTGCAGTTATCAGCGGTTGTTGAAGGCCACCTTTGGAACAGTTTCCCTACACCACAGGGCTAATACGACTTCGTGTCGCTTGAGCGAGAACTGCGCCCGGGCGCCCGTATGTCCTCGCCGCCAACACCAAGGGTCACCGGCCAGGCTTGGTCCGCGAGCTTCGCCAGCCCGCGACCTGGACGGGTGGATCCCCCGGCTTCCCGCAGCGGCGCCGCTACTTCCGGCCGACAGACTGCCCTCAACCACCAGGTACCGAGAATCGGCGTCTGTCGATGGATGACGTCACCTGACGACACGCCCTCTGGCAGCTCCAGAAGGCTCCGGCTGGGTTCCGACCGCCTCCACGTATCCGGCCCGGCCCGCCCGCCCAGCGCGTGGCGAGGCCGGCGCTGCCGCCACCTGGCACACCAGAGTCCGGCCTTGTCGTCACATCAGATAGCCGCTGCCGGCGCGCCAACTGCTCGGATTCCAACCGGCCGCGTCATTAGTGAGGTCATAATGCGGACAGCCGCCGAGGATGAGGCGGCGGCAGCGGCGGCGGAGGCGGCGTTTCTGAGTCACGACTGGGCATCTTCGACGTCGGACGACTGAGGTCGCGTCCTTGCCGGGCCGTTCCACGTCACTACGCCGCCGGCGAGACGCAACGTGCCATCGCTCACCACAATGCGACCGGCGAGGGTCGCGACCTTGGCCGCCCGTCTGTGCCACCACATTCTGGCACATCGAACTCGAGGTGGTGGCCGCAATTTGGGCTGGCCAGCGACAAGGCCGCGCAAATACCTGTCTGCGTGCGCGGCGCCATCCAGCTCCCACTGAAATCGAAACAAAAGCAGACAGCTTGACCAGTCATCTTTTGACCGCCAGACCAGTCATCATGACCTGTTCAGCTTCACAGAACAAGCTCCGTGACCTGGGTTGGAATTCTTGCATCCTCCAGAGTCACTGACACAGCATGGTAATATATACGTTCCATGCTGCTCTTGAGATCGGCATGCATTCTACAAGCATGCTTGCTTTTTCAATTGATGCTTTAGTCATGGTAGATATCCTTCGCCTCATGTGAGCCAGTCCTGACTTGCAATAAACTGCACTAGAAGTACATATCGAAACATGCGGTAAATGGTTCTTTGCATACCAATCGACGTATCGGCCTTCATGAGTCCCTGAAATATGTGCACTGGACGTGATTGGAACATGTTCTCTTAAATGAATCGCCCGCTACCAACTAATCAGTCAATCGCCCACTACCAACTAATCAATCAATCGCCCACTACCAACTAATCAATTAATCTTCAACCATCAACCAATCAATTAATCTCCCACCATCAACTAATCAATTAATCTCCCACGGCCAACAAATCAGACGCCTCCGGCTCAGGCGCACCATGGAGCAAAATACAAATATTGATACGAAAATCAACGTTATTAACGTTGACGTCATCATTTAATGCGAACGCTAAACCAGAATATTATGTGAGCAACATACTCGTCTTCATTTTCCGGCATTTCCAAGGAAGACAAGGACAACAAAAACACGGATGTTCAATTAACTACATGATCACTAGAAATCTTGGTTCAAATGGAGGGTTGAGGAAGTCAAATGAGAACGAATCACGCATAACCCCGACGTCAACAAGTCGCAGCGCAGCACAGGAACGCAAGTAGTAGTTCCTGTCAACGAGAAAAGCGGGAACAGTATCTGATACGTCCAGATAACACTCATTTCAATTTAAACTTGAAAGCGCCAATCCTAACCTATATCTAGCTATTCAATAATCTGAAAGCAGCTCTACGACTTTCAAAGACCGAGGTGGGGTACTTCCTCAGGAAGTACAAGCAGAAGTGGGTAATAACACTCCATCACATCGAGCACATCCAGAAATAACTCGCGTTCAATACTTCGTGACGACTTGAAAAGAAGGCAAAAAACATCACATTGTAATACTTCAACTTTCCCGCCTGACAGCATCAACATCAGTACAGGTACAACGCCTTGAAATGCTAACCATGAAATATAATCATGAAAATAATAATGAAATATTCCTCCGGGCCTAAACCAGTTCGCATACGCTTAGTGCAACTTCAGCGATGTATCAAGGTTCTTTATTCGATGCTTACGCAGGACCAACAAGAAACAATGGGTACTTTTCCTGACACCAAGGACCATCATTCATCAATGCCAGGCATGGTGATCGCATTGGCAGCATTCTTGGCCTATGCTTAGCACCCGCGAAAGCTAGCGTCTGGCTGATTCACCTCTAGCCACTGAGCTGGCATAGTTCGCGCGCTTCCGGGCAGCTCCGCCAGCGGCGGCATCTGTACGAGTCTGCTGGACCCCCAGCCAACACCGGACCGTCAGTCGACAGTGCCCCGCCCACTCACGGCCGCCGCGCCACGCCCGGGCTGGCCCGGCCGCCGGCTCGCGCTGTCGTCAGGTCACGCCGACCCGGTGACGTCAGCGGCGGGCGGGCAGTGTCGGCCCGGATATCGGCTCGGAAGTGGGCGGCCGGCCCACCACTCATTGCGGCCGCCACCGCGGCACCGAACAGAGATGATGACGCGATGCGATGCAGCGATCGGGAGACGCCGTGATGAATATTCCGAGTTGCTCCACGACTTTGCCTCGGGTCACGACCCGATGCTCCCGCCTGCCGGCAGCTCACGCTAAAGTGGCCGAACAACAGCCGGCCGTTGCCAACTGATCGACAGGCGCCAGACACGCCAGAGGCGACGCACTCCCACTGACGGACGACGTGGGCATCGGTGTGCTTCGGCGCCCCCCGGTCCGATAGAACCGGACACAGCCTTGGCCGCCGCCCCGGCTGAGCGGTGGTACCGTTCTGCCACCACGAACGCTCGGTAACAGGGTGTCTTCGTGAGCCAGCCGCGCCCACCACTCTGCATGCGTCCCAAAATAAGCTATTGCGTCTGGCGTCGGGCAACGGACGGGGTGCGGGCCGGATCTGCAGCGGGCGGCACGTGTACGGCGGCGAGGCGTGACGGGCCGACACGGAGGTCTACACTCTGGGCTCGCAAAATCTGCTCAAACACGAGTGCCATGAACTTCGTTAGTAATCGACGAAATCCCATGCAGCATCCATACTTTACAGAGAACCAACGGCGCAGTTTTCCTACGGCAACTGAGGCGGCCCGCCATTCCAAGCTCATGACGTGTGCTGACGGCATGCCGACCGCACCGCAGATCGGCAAATGTCGGCTCGACTAACGACCAGCCGGCAGACATGGCTCTGCGGAAAAAGCGCAGTGCCGGCGTTCCTTGCCAGCCGGCCGCTGGGCAGCGACAAGGCCGCGGCTGTCACGAACACCGGATACTGGGGGGGGCAAGACCCAGGTGTGATACACGATCGGTGGTTGACGCCACACAGGATCAACTGCTGGTTATGCTGCTGCTGCTGCTGCTGCTGCTGCTGCTGGTGGTGGTATGAACTAGTGGGTCTGGTTCTGTGTTGGCGCACCGGCGGCTATCCCAGTCCAGACGCACCACCCGCTGTACAAATCTGGCATTCCAGTGGCTATTCCGACACTGGCTGACATTTTCATAGCCATGGCACATACCCCGATATATCAAAGTGGCTGCTATCAGTACCTCCGAACTTGTTTTCCCTTGGCCGCCGACAAAAGACCACTTTTAGTTTGACCTTTAGACACATTCAGTTATGCCATCAGTGACAGCACATGCCAGCCATTCCGGTTTATAGCTGCTGGTGCTGAACCATGTCCAGCGATCATCACTCAGGTCGGTGGACACTGAACATTCGAAAGGTCAGCGGACGGTCCTGTTCCACCGCCCGATTATGTATTTATTTATTTCACGATACATGCCCTCCACGTACAGTGACTGTTATGGTAGCGTCACTCGCTGACCGGTGCGCTGGTCAACACTCAGCCGTTCGGTGTCAGTGCCACCCACACCAGTGGCCCATCGTCAGACACCTTCTCCATGAAGACGGCTGCAGTCCAGCTGCCCATCATCCGGCATGCGTCATCAGTACAGGGCAGCCCCGACCACGCCGGCGGGCTGAGTCTGGCCGCCGGCGAGGCGCTGCGCTGCGCCAGGCCCTCACAATTGGGCAGTGCGCTCGCCACCGACTCCGCTCTGATCATGCGTGAGTGAGCTGTAACCGAGACCATCGGCGCCCGGGGCGGCGAGCCAACACCAGCGCGCCGCTATTGTGGGCCGCGCCGGCGCGTCGGCGCTGGCGACGCACCGTTACGCCGAGTCAGTGCACCCGGCGCCGCTCCGACGGCGGCCGCGGCCACGCACAGCAATCGGGGCGCTTCCTTGTTTACGCAGCGCACGCATGCGTCGGTAGGTTGTTCACCTCGAGCGCGGCGTCTGGCAGTAAAAATCACCGCCCATGCGCCGCCACAGGGCAGTGTCATCGGCCGCCTGATACCGCCGCTCGGTGCCGGCTGGCGGCAGCCCCGGCGTCCCTCCCTCTGGACCGGCCGCAGTCGTGTCGCGTCCCGAGTGTCGTGTCGGCCGCCTGATACCGCCGCTCGGTGCCGGCTGGCGGCAGCCCCGGCGTCCCTCCCTCTGGACCGGCCGCAGTCGTGTCGCGTCCCGAGTGTCGTGTCGGCCGCCTGATACCGCCGCTCGGTGCTGACTGGCGGATGAAGTGGTGAAGGTCCAAAAGATCTACGTGCAGAAGATCTACGTTCATAAGATCTAAGTTCATCAGATTTACAAAAACAGCGGGGTGTGCAGATCTACAAAAAAACTGGAGGGTGTGCAGGAGGTCTACAAAAAACACTATGCGCATAAGATCTATGTGCATAAAATATACAAAAACAGGGAGTGTGCAGGAAATCTACAGAAACACTGGGATGTGCGTACGATCTATGTGCAGATCTACAAAAAAACAAGAGGTGTATAGGAGACCTACAAAAAGTGCTGGGATGTGCATAAGATCTAGCTGGGATATGCATACGATCTACAAACACACTGGGAGTGTGCATAAGATCTACAAAAACACTGGGAGTGTGCATAAGATCTACGTTCATATCTATATTCATGTCTACGTGCATAAAATCTCCAAAAACTGCTGAGTGTGCAGAAAATCTACAAAAAAAACTGGCGTATGTGCAGGAAATCTACATAAACACTGGAATGTACATACAATCTGTGTTCATGAGATCTACGTTCATAAAGTCTCCGTACAGAAGATCTCGAAAAACAGTAGGATGTGCAGAAGATCTACCAAAAACAAGGGGTGTGCATGAGATCTACAAGAAGCGCTGGGATGGGCATGATATCTACTCCTCCGTTCCAAGCGTGTGTGAGGTCTGTTGTCAGCACAGCATCTGACAATAAATGTAGAGTAGGGTTAAGGTTAAGATAATGCCGCAAGGTTAAGATAATGCCCACATCACTCACATTTTACAACTTTAAAAATGCAATTTGCCTGCTTGTACAAAACTGCATTAGACATTGGAGGGAGCAGCAGTGGCGGAGCCAGGGGGCCATATCACACCCGGGACCCAAGGGGACCGTTGAACACGTCGTGTTTAACACAAGCCGTGACGAAGCACAAATAAATTCGTCGCTTCAGTGGGCATCCGGGTGACCGGAGCTGACAATTGAAGGGCACCTAAATCGACATCGGGGCCGCCTTGGTAAACGTGAAGGGCCCCTGCGTCGAGACCTCGGGCTGGTGGAGATGGTCCCGGGCCAATGAAAAGGGCCCGCGAGTCGACGGAGTGTTCCCACGGACAGATGCCGAAGACCCCGTTCCGGGCCAACGCGAAGGGCCTCTACGCCGACGGAGGGGGCCTCGAGTCGTTGGAAGGGCCTCCGAGCTGGCGGCGAGGACCTGACCAATAAAAGGGGCCCCTGAGCTAACGAAGAGGGCCCTGGAGTCGACAGAGATGTTCACTGAGCCGACGGAGGGGATCTCTAGCGCCCGGAGAAGGCCCCGAGCCAATAGGAGTCCCTGGGCCCAGGGGCGAACACATGATTTCCATAAGAAGGTAGACTTGGCCCACTTTGAGTGATATGGCCTCCTTGGCTACTCACGAGCCCTCGCCGTTGGCTCAGGGGCCCTCTTTACTTGTCGGGGCCCTCTGGGGATACCTTTGCATCCGCAATATTTTTCCTAGCAATTTTCTTGTAAAGCATACGGCTCCAAATCGCTAATGACGTAATGTTGTGCCCCTGGTTGCCAGATGCGGTGCCTCGAACATACCTGTCAAGTGTTCATACGGCTGTAGCACACCTTCTGCACACTCCCCACCTTTTGCAGATCTCCTACACATCCTCCATTTTGTGTGGATTTTCTACACGCAGATCTTATGCATACTCCAGCGTCTTTTATATTTCCTGCACCCCCCCCCCGTTTTTGTCGATCATCTGCACACCGCGATATTTTTGTAAATTTTCTGCACGTAGACCTAATGCACACTCCAATGTTTTTGTAGATATCCTGCACATCCGTCAGTGTTTGTAGATCTTCTGCACAATCCGCTGTTTTTGTAGATATCATGCACGTACATCTTATGAACGTACACTTTGTGCACATATATCTTATGCACGCCGATCTCCTGCACGTAGATCTTGTGGACATAGATCTGATGACCTAACCCCACCGCCGCTAGTCGCAGACCGGCAGCAGCCGAGGCGTCCCTGCCTCTGGACCAGCCAAAGTCGTGTCGCGTCACCTCCCGCCGGGGCGGCCGTCCGATACCGCCGCTCGGTGTCGGCAGGCGGCGCAGACCGGCGGCCGCCGAGGCGTCCCTTCCTCTGGACCCGCCACAACATCGGACCCCGTCTCGCCTGTGGTCTCGCGAGGGCGGCCGAGCTCCGCCGTGATGTTGCCTGCTGGCCGTGCGGCCAGACCAGGATCGAACAAACGGCGCGATGTTTGCTCATCACTTCACAAAGTGTCACCGCTTCGTGGCCTCTGCGCTGTCATCGACTGAGGGACGTCGGATCACCTCATCGCTCCTTTGCACAGGAGCAGAGTGGCATAAGTCATCCCTTAAAAAGACGGCTAGACCAGCCGCGTGAAGAGCGCCTGCGTGCAGCATCGGCGCTGCTGTGAAGTCACGGGAGGATTAATGGTATTTTATCGACCGTTCCCGTGCCGACAAAAAAACAGACCACAGGCACCTACAGCCAGATGCACCTTGTCTCACATCTTCCAGCCGTACAAACAGCATACCATCGAACGTCTGAGTAAAAGCGAGACGCTGCAAACCGGCCTGGGCCAACAGTGGTATGATACACATGCAATTTATGCGCGGTGCGCAAACTGCGCACTTGCAAAATCCACAAGATGCAGATTCTTGCATGCGTACAACCACGCACACTTGCATTGCTGAGCGTATTGTGCTGCTAGTGCACCGGCATACTCTATATTCATCATCGTGTTTACGGGTTATCGCCGGTAGATCCAGATGTATTTGATCTGACTAGCCATGTTTTGCAATTCATCAGATACACGCGCGCATGCGCAAGCAAGCACGCACGCACAAGACATATACATACATACATATACATTATGTGTATGTGTGTGTGTGTGTGTGTCTCTCTCTCTCTCTCTCTCTGTGTGTGTGTACCGATGAACAAAGTTCGGACACAACTATTATACTCCCAAGGTTCTCGCACCAAGCCAGGAGGTCCAGGTCCTTATTTTCAGGACATATTTTCCGATTGAATATGGAAAATGACAAATTAACATTAGCAGGGCACCAAACCAGGGGGTCGGGACACACCGCCCGGAATACGCATCCATGCACACTCCTAATCATACATAAACTGTAAATCACAACTTGGGAGCAAAAACATGTCACTGTAGGCAAAAAGGGACAGGAATTGTCATCTTATTTAAATACGCTCAATGCATTCCACAATTCGATCTTCCGAGCGATTAGGGATTAAGCGCGGATCGGTAGCTAATGATTATGAAAATTCCGCGGTGGTTTGTGGGATTACGACGCACAATGCAGCCGATGCCATATGGCGTCGCCTGCCTCCCACCCTGGAAGAGAGGGCGGGCAACGCGGGGAATAGAGCCTGGTACCGCTGGTCTCCCAGACACGCAGCTTTACCACCAAGCTACCAACGCCCTGTCATGAAGATCCCACGCCACTGATATTCAATGCGTGAGATTGGATGATAACAGGCAGATTAAAGCTGCTCAAAGCAGCTGATTAAAGTATGTTATGTGTGCATGCCCGCACACGGAAAACGATCAAGATGCTAAACATTGGGAAAGCTGTGAAGAGCGGGTAGATGATGCGGGAATCGTCGGCTCATTCAGAGACGTCAGAATCTAACGAACGTGTTTGCTGATTGGACTTTAACAATTCCTTGAAAATCCAAACAACCCTCCATATCTTCGAAAGGGAAAACTTTACCATCATGAGCAGAAGCAAAATGGATTTCCAACACCCCGATTGCAGGGTGGGATCTATGTTTTGTAATTTGGGATCTGGACAGGAATACTTTTCGGGAATCTCAGGTCGAAGTTGTGTTTTGTTTCTGACATAAAGAACTGATATTTATACTTTTCAATATACACCCGACATATACGCGAATATATATATATATATATATATATATATATATATATATATATATATATATATATATATATATATATATATATATATATATATATATATATATATATATATATATATACATATATAGCGTGCCAAACCCACTCAGGACCGGAGATCCAGAAGAGCTCTCGTGGTCGTTAACCCCTGGCTGATAGGACCAGATCATAGTAGGGCGAAATGCTCGTCACGACTCCGTACCGGATCCCGAAGCGGGGCCTCTCGCGATCGTTAACCCTGCAACCATGCAAGACCAGTCTAGACACCAGGGTCATAATGTTCGCTACGACCCCGGATCGAACTTGAGGACTTAATCGCCGAAGACCACGTAGACCAAACAACAAACAAGCCTCGACCATTCGGTGCCTGACCACCGTCTACACTAGCTGCGGCCAGTCGCTGGTCACCGTCTACGCCAGCTGCGGTCAGTCGCTGGCCAGTCGCTGGCCATCGTCTACGCCAGCTGCGGTCAGTCGCTGGCCAGTCGCTGGCCATCGTCTACACGAGCTGCGGCCAGTCGCTGGCCACCGTCTACGCCAGCTGCGGTCAGTCGCTGGTCAGCCGCTGGCCACCGTCTACACTAGCTGCGGTCAGTCGCTGGTCAGCCGCTGGCCACCCTGTACGCCACCTGCGGAGAGCAGCGCCCGCTTTTCCTCGTGGGCGCGCCTCTCGGCTTCTTGGTAGTGTAGGCTGATATCGGGGATTTGGATTGGTCGGCGTGTGGTTCGGGACGGTGATGCAGGCACGGAAGTAGTGGTTGTGTGTGGGAGCGAGATCTGGCTCACGGGGAGGGGAGGTTCAGGTAGGGAGGAGGTGGAGAGGATGGATTTGGAGGTGGTGGTGGTGGGGCGTGTTGGAGGCGAAGGAAGGCTGGGAGGGGGGATGAGAAGTGAGAGGTGGGGATGTCGAGGATGGTGATGAGATAGATGAGGAGGACCTGGAATCAGGTGGAAAGGACCGAGGAGGCCTCTTGGACGGTTTGGTCAGAGCCCACTCCCCACCCTCGGGGATTGATCCACGTCACCAGCCACAGTTGGCGTCCTTCCGGGGCTAGGTTCCGCGTGCTGGCCTAGCACGTCACCAGCGGAAGCTGGTACCCTTGCGGGTGTGCTTGAAAGTTAACACTCGCACGTCCGGCGGTCCGTGCCAACTTCGCATGTCCGGGGGGCAGATGTCTGCCCCCCTAAGATCTCGAGAACTATGCTAGGTAGCGACAAACAAAAAACGGCTTTAGACAGCTGGTGACAAGCTCTATCGAAAGTATTTCGGTCATTTTCTCGCTCAGGTCAATATTTAGGTCACTGGGTCATCATATGTCAAATTCGACCAGATCGGGTGGGACCCTCAGATATTGGCACATATCTCAGGACCTGTAACAGATAGAAACAAACTGAAAATGCTATTCGACAGCCCTTGAAATGTGCTATCGACATACGCTGTTTAATTTAAGGTCAGGTCAACAGATGGGTCACCGAAACAATGACCTCAGGTCAAGGTCATGGGGTAAGTAGGGAGGTCATGTAATATATAAATCGACACGTCTTGGCGATACAAGCACAATGACGGTAATTTCAGCCTTCTAGCTCAATGCATTGCGATATAATGCGCATAAATGTGCTGGTGATTTCAGGTGACCTCAGCTGACCTTGGTGGGGCCACTGAGCAAAAATGTCCACGATAGCATTGCGAATAGCTTCCAACTACACGCCATAACGGTTGGAGGTCATTCCGAGAGCAAATATGTAACCAGGAAACATTTGTATATTTTTCCATAGGCCTATAATGGGTAAGCCATGGCCACGACCTGACCTCAGGTCAACGCTACGAAAAAACCGTGATATACATATTATAGACCCTGATAAGATCATGACGTGATATAAGTTTGAAATAAATCGCCCAATTATTGTGGGAGTGATGCCACCTAGAACTCGGAGGGACGTAAGGTCACTTCGCCTGACCTGATGACCTGACTTGAGATGACCCAGGGTCAAAAATTTCTGAAGATATGCGGAAAAGACCAATGAGCAGCCATGCGAGGTTTGGCCTTGCTAACCCGATTAGTATGGCGGCAGAGTAGGAAAAACCGCAGGGGGGGCAGATATCTGCCCCCCCGGACGTGCGCGGGTTAAGTGCACTACAAATCACAGCAGTGATCTGTTCAGAACGAAGTGGCAGAAGTGGTTGAAATGGTTATTTACACATCAGGTGCAAGCTGGAACATTGCACGAAATTGATATCAGTACGGATATCCGTTTGATATGGATAACGGTGCGTATCGAATAGTTTGGTGATTATAAACGAATACGGATTGGATAATGAACTGACTGTCCAATTTTTTGTTGTCGTGGAAGCGAAAATGGAAGAAATATAATCATATTTCCCGAGGCTTGCCATGAACTATTTGTAATAATGTAGGGGTAATAACCTTACGTAATGCTGCGTAAATGTAACGTGGGGATTAGCTGATCCTGGTTTTTTAAATTGTCTTTAAATACATATGATGCCGCTAATTAGCAACTACACTGTCATACTCATTCTCGTAGGCACCCTTAATGTCAAACACATGCGGAAGTAGCTTGAGGTGGATTCATTCCATCGTTACATCAATATTCCGTCTTCATCAAACTTGCATGCAATCAACTACAATCACAATGTAATCAATGAGATAGTAGATACACTACCGATGATCGCATTCAGCAACCTACCTATTCCCCATGTAGCTTCACCCTTGCCTTGGTAGGTAGACACCAACATACCCATTGTGTATATATGGCGATCCGAGTCTCACTGCACAGGTAGTGAGTCAAACAAAGTGATAACTCATGATTCGATGGCAGAGTGCTGTTGGCAGCACGCGGAATGCATCATAATTGTTCTAATAAAACAACTTCTGCCTTCCCTGGCCATAATGAACTGATCAAATACTACAGCCGGTGATAATCTTTGCATCCCACTGTTTGCAGTCAGCAATGCCACCGAAACTGGCGCATATGTCGATTGTAGACGAAACAGATCGTGATGAAAGTGCATTGACGCCATCACGGCTTCTGAGGACGTGCAAATTTGTGGAGAATATCCACACGCACGTGCAAGTCAACTTAACTGCTTCGGAAGAAATGCATTAATGTATTATATACACGTAATTGGTAGGTGCGCAATTTGCATGTAAGGGGAGAGGAAATAGTGCCGATACACGCGATCCTTAAAATCATCTATACCAGAAGCCCACTTTACTTCGATTGGAAATAGCATGATAACTGAAACTTGTATTTACCTCTATATATATATATATATATATATATATATACATAGCTTCACAGAGGACCAAAGGTAGTACCAACACACTTCAAAAGCTAAATTTTTAACACTCACATATTACTCGGCAGCCATAATTAACCCTCCCCGTCTTTCCGGTCATATCCTCACACCCCGTCTCGGGGGGGGGGTCTTACAAAACACCCCCTCTAATCTCCAAACTAAGCGTCGCACGCAAACGAAAGAGGTGTCATCGGAAAGCGCTCGACGAGTAGGGCCAGACGCCACCACCAAAATTATATCCCCCAAAAGTACGTCACTAGGGGGCCTAGATTTTCACGACTTACATCATGTTTTTGGCTCTGGGGAGTTCATTTTGGGGGAGATTTGAAGAAAAAAATATTTGGAATAAGAAAAGGAAGGCGAGATCGACCATGACCCTAACATTTTTGTCCACCCAAAAATCAAAATGTTATGTATTTTTCTTCTAATTTCACAATTTTGAGTTTTCAATTTTCGTTATTTTTTATTTTTCTAATGGGTAGAGCGGACCGAAAAGCGTTGTTCGAAGTCAACTTGCTGTCATAAAAAATGCTTACTTTAGCCAGAATCTTCGATTTTAGCTCTAATGGACAAATATGCAAAACTAATAAGTAATCAAAAACGGTAAAAACACAGAATTCCTCTGATGCGTTTGTTTCGTCCCTGAAGATAAGCAACCGCTGAAAGTTTCATTAAAATATATTTATCCGTTAAAGCGTGACGACTGGTTGAACTTTTCTGAAGGTGACCTCACTTGACCTTGACTAACTCGTTGACCCCAGATGACCCGACCTCAACATTTTGACACAACTTGCCAAATTGATGTGGGAAAAGGTATGCCTAATTTCGGCGCGCTACCGCGCGCCGTTCTTTCACTATCCGCGGAAAACCTTAGGGGGGGGGGGAGGGGGCGCCTATCAACCCCGCACCAGACGGCGCGGGTTAAGAGGTTGTACTGGTGCATTCGGCGAATTGTTTTATAATCTTTGCTTTATTAGCACGAACACAAAATAATTACGAAATACTAATAAGATCACGACAATTCATTTTAGATTTTGCTACCAATCTAACACTCTTTCTTGTTGACAAATAGCTAACTGTATGCATAAAAGCATACAGGACGTCGTCAAATATTCCTCGAACCACGCCTCAACATCAAGTTGACAGCACTTCTTTTAAATGGCAGTAGATGGCTGTAGGCAGTATTCTCTTCAATGCAAGAAATGATACAATTTTAATATTCAGGACCCAGATAAGTGAATCAGAAATCACCACCACCAAAGCGGGAATGCAAGCAATAATGTTGCAAAACAACATCCTGAGGGGAGTTTCAATTATTTGTTTTCTACTTTTTCTCCTTAATAGTAAATCGGGAAAAATACGCTTCCATATATGGCAAATAGCGCAGTGTAGTCTAATTCGACGCAGTCGGAGACAAGTGAAGCATTGACTTTGTAAGCGGCGGGGGACGCCATGAAATCCGATCGGAAATATGAGCTCAAGCAGAGAATTTACGGCCTGACGCAGAAACTAAGTGCGTGTTTGGTAGGCAGGAGTCCAGGACAATAAGTGTCATGAGCAATGCCGTAGGCATGTCCTGGCGAAGAAAAATAAGCTCATTACCATTAATTTGATTTAATTATACAGGTATGAGGTATTCACTATCTACCTACATATCTCAACCTATGGCCGTGTTTCATTAACCCATTAGTCCCCATAGTCATATATTTATGAAGTGGTTTCCTGATAATTTTTCTGGAATGATCCAGATTGAGTACAAATGAAATCACTCTGATGTATCCCACAGGTTCATTGAAGAACTGTGCGTGAGTTTTATCGAAATGTTCCAACTGGTAGTTTGCAATTTCTTGGCAAGGACCCACGCCTGAATTTCGAAAGCACGCCGGTGAGTCTGTAGAACGTCTGAATCGTGGTGAATACTTGACATTCGAGTATGATGTTCTGCATATCACTCTCCAACTCCCTCATATGAAAAACTGTCCTTGAGTGAGATGCCCTTGAATTGCACATAGTTTTGCACAACTCGATAAATATATTGCCATGGGCAGTCGGGTGGTCGAATATTACGTGCTCCTAATTTCTCGTCGTTTTTAGGGGTGGAAGGTTGCTTGATCTCCTGGATCAAGCTGAATGGGACGGGGAGAGCGCCGCCGTCATCTTCATCTGTGCCCCTGACGTCCGCGAGGACAGCGACGGTGATTCAGGGGATGAGGACGGTTGCGGGACGGTCGACAACCTCAACCTCAACCTTCTCCAGGTGGAAGCTGAGTTCGTCCGCGGTGGAGAAGACTCCGACGAGGAGGATAATGTTGCTGATTCCTCAGAGGGCTACACGTGGGGGAAGCGGGAGGTAGCTTCGTTCATCAAGGAGCGAGTGGAGAAGTGTCCCTACCCGCAGCAGGACTTCTCCAATATGACGCCTGTCCAAGTGTTTGAATTATTATTTGATGACGCCTTCTACCACCACCTCATGCACGATATCCGCCGGTACATCCAACGGAGTGGAAAGCATGTTCCGGAGCTGTCAGTTGCCGAGCTGAAAGCCGTCATGGCAATCCAGTTCTTCTCGGGATATCTTCGTGTCCCAGCCCGCCGTAACTACTGGTCTGTCGATCCGGACCTGCACGTTGAATTCGTGGCCCGAGTTATCTAGCGAAACCGCTTCGACGCCATCCTCTCGGTTCTCCACTTCGCCGACAACCAACGGCTCAACCGCGACGACAAGATGGTCAAGCTCCGTCCCCTCATTGACGCCATCCAGGACAAGTTCATACAGGGGTTCCAGAGGACTGCGTCCGACACAGACCTTCACGTGGACGAGAGCATGATCCCCTATTACGGTCGTCATGGCTGCAAGCAGTTCCTGTGATGGAATCCCATACGGTTTGGGTTCGAGGCATGGTGCCTCAACCGTCCGGATAGGTACCTCCTGGCCTTCGACGTGTACCGGGGGCGGGTGGGGTTGTCAAGCGTCCGGAGTACGAGGCCGCCTTCGGGAAGTGCGGAGCGGCGGTGAAGATCCTCGTCGACAAGATGCCGAGGGAGATGCGTCGGGATTCGCTTCACGTCTTCACGGACAACCTCTTCACTGGCTTCCCCGTGTTGAAGGCGCTCAAAGAGGGCATTGGCTCCACCGGGACCATCAGCCACAACCGACTCCGATGGTGTCCTCTCAAGTCGGCGATGAAGAAGGCCCCCAGGGGGGAGATCTCCGTCGCGGTAGAGGTCAACATTGGGATGAACGTCACCCGCTGGAAGGACAACTCCGCCGTTACTGTGGCGTCAACGGTGTACGGCTCGAAGCCCACGAACGAGGTCCAGCGGTGGTCGCGGAAGGAGAAGAAACACGTCAATGTCCCTCAGCCGAATCTCATCAAGGAGTATAGCCGTGCGACGGGCGGAACAGATCGCATGGATCAAAACATCGGGTGCTACCGAATCAGAATCCGGCAGAGGAAGTTCTGGTGGACCATATACAACTGGATCCTCGGAGCTGCCATGCAGAACGCCTGGCTGATCCACCGCCGCCACCACCCCGGAAAGACAGCTGGACTACATTCAAACCGTTGTCAGGTGCTACATGGCAGAGAGCGTCAAGCCGCCTTCTGGACGCCCAAGCTCCTCGTCGGCAGTTGTCCGGGTCCAACAGGACATCCGCTTCGACGGGGTCAACCACCTCGTGGTCCCCTTCGCCAAGCAAGGGACCTGTGCCAACAAGTCGGGGTGCAAAAGCCACCCCAAAACAGGATGCCAGAAGTGCCGGGTCCGCCTTTGCATTGGATGCTTCGTTTCGTTCCATACCGGATAAACGTCCTACAGGACATTCGCTTCGACGGGACCAACTACATCGTGGTCCTCCTCGCCAAGCAAGGGACCTGTGCCAACAAGTCGGGATGTAAAAGCCACCCCAAAACAGGATGTTAGAAGTGATACGTCCACATTTGCGTTGGATGCTTCGTTTCGTACCACATCGGACGAAGGTTGGGGATTGTAGTGTTGATTGTAGTATTGTTGATTGTGTTATTGGGGATTGTATGGTCCTATGGAACTTGTGGCACGTCCAGAAATATGTTCCAGTGATGTTTTTTTCCGAATGTTTCTTTAATATACGGTTGCTGTTCATCGGTTGCTGTGGATAATTTTTTTATTCTGTCCTTTAGTTAATTTCCGACTACCCGAGTGCCCATACCCATATTTATATTGACCCCTATGGAGCCGCAGCGAAAGGGTATATGGCTCGGCATCCATAGGCAACTTTTTGCCTTATTCATGACTAATAAATGCAGCATCAGACTTAAACAAATATCACGGGATCTAAGTCCGGCACTAACGGGTTAAGGAGTGTACCACTTCCTAGCTAGGTGACCCGGTGGGCACTGCAAGGCATATGCGTGTCATACTGAACTGAAACAAACTAATAAATAACATTGAGTTAATGTCGCCTCTATGCTTTGAATGCCATGGTTGTACGTCTGGCATGAAAATGTGTGTCTCATTGCACATAGCCTGGTAGCTACCTAAGTTTATTTTATATACATATCTATATTGTTGAAGATAATGACCCTGATTTGCATGGGAACAGGATGGATATCTTAATATTTCCTGTTGAAGCTGATGTCACTTTGATCTTATTTTATTCCTTGACAGTTGTCCCGTTTTTTTGTTGTTGTATACTTTGTTAATGCTAATGCATCATAAGCTAGCATATGTTAAATGACTGCACAGTCTGCACATGTGATCTGAAATGAAATTGTTATTATGTGCTAAAATATGGTGTTGCTTATGAAATTTTAATCCACATTGCACATAAATGTTACTTTATTGTTTGTCGTTGTCTTGTTAGCGAAAGTATTGGATGTAGTTAATAATCTACATGACATTTGTTACTGCAACCAATCAGGTTTTAATTATTTCACTTTTCAACGGGTTAGATAACGGATGTATATCTACATCAAGTACGGATATTGATATGGATTGAATTGGTTCATTCGGATACGGATCGCACCGGATTTGAAAATGTAAGTCCGTGGTATGCCAAAGTGTATGCATTTATTGACAGGTCTCTGTGCTTTATGTTCGTGCACCTAAGTGCTATTATTCTTCATGTCGTCACTGAAAGCTCCTTGCAACTGCATATAACTTGCCTCTGATACTTTCGTCACATTCAAAATGACATCGGTGCAATCGCCACGCAATAAATACGCATTAGGGCAACGAAGCGAACAAAGTCACCGTCTAAGCGGTATGCGAAATGAACATAGAATCAAGGCATGCGGGTTTTCCCATTTCTCGTATTTTTTTTCCGCGGTGAACGAAGCGCAAACTTACCAAACAATACAGATGACCGCAAATACACTTATTGCTTTGAAAAGGTCACTTAATGGAGGCCCTTGCAAAGTAAACGCACTGATCACGCCTGCCATTTTTTTTGTTTATTATCAGAGAGTATAAATCGATATACAGCCATCTACGTGTGACAGCTGCAGAATTCATGGCGCTGCGTGCCGCAGTGCCAAGGTCGGTAGCCAGCTCCGACAACGCCCGGCTTATCTTAGGACGGGGAGGGGGGGGGCGGACGGTGGCGGGAGAGGGGGCCGGCAGAAACGTACAAAACACTGCCGCCCTCTGCAACACCGACCTCGAGCTTGGCCTAGGGATTAACTGTGATGGTCAAGGAACTAAACTTGCAAACGAGCCTGCACACCCGGAGTGGAGTTTTGTCGATGCACCAAAAATGGCGCGACTCGCCCACTATGTCCACTGCGGACAGGGGGACGAGTTGTTGCAGGAAAATTATGCCTGCTGGAATCACATGGATGCAATGCACATTGTCGTACCAATGCCGATACAGCACCAATACAGCCTGCATTGGCGTCTCCTGCCCCAATGACAGAACAAAATTAGATTATCGTATTTAGTCCCCGGATGCCGACTTCTTGATTGATTGATTACGTGGGTTCATGGGCTCATCGACTACACGGTCACTTAGCGTCCATGACAATCAATTGTTCAAAACGTGAATATCCAACGTCAACTGTACGATGCGCATCCTTCTTGGTACATGGTAATCTTGATGTCTACGTACTGATCAGATATTACACAATTTCACACCACAAAAGAAGCTGAACAGTTTTCTGGATTCAACGACAAGCGATTTATCACCAAAGACTTCTCCACCTAAGACAAGCGATTTATCACCTAAGAGAAGTGAGCCTAGTCACTTTCGAAACGATGTGGACTTGTCAGAGCATACCTCGGACAGAAGATCAGAATGTGACGAACTGTGTGCGCTGCATCACATCTAGGATATAGTGGCGTATCTTCACCATTAAGTAGGCCACTATGTGTGGCACAGGATGACCTATGCTTGTCCAACGCAAGCACGAAGGCCACAGGCGGCCGGGAGATGTCTTAATTGCTCGTAATTTGCTAGAAACAAGCTAATTCCAGCTCGCTTGCTACTTCTTCGCCAGAAACACCGAGATCCCTAGGTAAGAAGGGTCACTGGCAGGGATTGGGAATGCTCTGCGCAAGGAAGCCTGTGCCGCTAGCCTGGCAGCACTACTGTCGGCTTGTTCATTGCATGCGATGCATACGTGGCTCGGAATCCAGCAGAAATGAACGACTTTTCTAACATGATCTAATAAAGTGAGACCACGGGCAACATTCCGTACGGAGTGTGGGGAGGGGGGAGGGCTGGGGTGAGAGACTGAGGCGAGATGGACATGTCAGAGTATCGGCGGACCGCCGGCCATGAGCTCAGCTATGGAGTTGGGACTTCAGGATTTTATAATGAGGCCAACGCAACAAGCTCTGCTTGAAGGCCCCAATTCCGTGAAGCCATCTAGTGCACACATTAAGTGGAATTTTATATTTGCATTTAATACCCACACTTCTCAATACATTGCTTGAATCGAATGGTATCTGAATAACAAAGAGATGCATTAGATACACTTGGAGTCGAAACATCATACCTAAATAGGACTCTGAAAGTGCCATCATCGGGGATGGAACCGACGTAAATAAAAAAATGCACCATACCTAACTACTAGCTACTTTCAGTATATGCTCTTCACTAAAAAGGACTTCACACGAAACGCGTCACAGAACTAATCAGCGAGCCAACATTTGGGTGGGTGGGGTTACGGCGGCTTCGTCTAGTGCGACAGCCGTGATCACACCCAGCAGTGTCAGTGGCGTCGCCTGGCCACCAGCAGTGAGTTTGCCAGCTCGGTCACGTCCGGGCGCGCTCGTGACTGTCATACCATCGGCTCGGACAGTGCAGCCGACACGAGCCGCTGCGACACCGGCCCAGCAGCCAAGGCCGCTCACGCCGGCCCGGCATGCGCTCCGCACAGCGTCGGGCGCCCCGCGAACGGCGAGCATGTCTGCTGCCGTCCGCTCCGCACGGCGCACCGATGCGGCCGCCCAACAGCGCCAACAGTCGCTCGGACGTTTCGGCGAGGTCGAGACGGTCGAGCCGGCCGCGTCCGGGGATGTGCAACAGGGGGCTGAACGGGCCGGCCGCGTCCACGCTCGGGTCAGACGGCCACCTGACCGGCGCGGCGCCGCCCCGGGCGATCCGCGCGGCCGCCTTGAACTGGTCACGGATGAGCGCCCCCTGCGGACGGCCGTCGCCAGACGTGTCTGGCGCGGTGCGCGCGCGTCTCAGGGACGCCGCCGACACGCCGAGTCGCCGGCGACGCTCGGCACGCGGGCAGGTGGCGCACAGGCCACGCGCCTCCCGCACCCGCCCACCGGGCCTGACGGCCGCACGAGTGTCGCGCCGTGACCACTTCCACTCCGCTGCAGACGACTCCGTGTTAGATCAAATCGTGCCGGCCGCCGGCATGCCTGGCGCTCGGCCAATATCGGGGACTGTCACACTCTCACTTCCCCGATTCTAATTAAGACTGGGTAATGAAGAAAATGACAACTCGGGAAACTCCTACGCAACGAAAGAACCAGTGGGAGCGCCACCAAGCACTACCGCAAGGTGGCCATCTCGTGAAACACGATCTGAAATGCATCTCCATAACAAGCAACAAATTGACCTTCAAACGATCATCAAAATATCAAGACTCAGTCCTTGAGATACAACAGGCACGCGAGCTGAACAGCCGTGCTTTCGGCTATGCGGTGACTGGTGAGCAGCTGTAATTATTGGCGAGCTGTCAGAGGATGTTGTCGATTTTTCGTCCACTTGTTCTTTCGCCCGCGAAGGATACTTCCATAACTCTTTCCTGCAAAATCACTGCATGCAGCAAACCTTGGCATACATTCATCTTGTAAAACTCCACTTTCCAGAACAGCCCCAAACTTTCCCGAGATGAATCTGTCTCGGCTGGGATCCCCTACATTATGGGATTACACTCTTATCATCGGACAGAATGACATCATATGGGCAAATCCGGCCACGGAGCCTCAAGTTCGCTTCCCACAGTCGTTATTGCAAAAAAAATAACGTACGGACATAGCAGTGGGTCACAGCTATTTGGCCTGTCAGTGATAAATAATAGGGCACGGAAAAACAGGTTCCTGGTATATCAGGCATTTCTAAAAGCGCCTAAGAAATGAGACAGAGACAGAGACAGAGAGGCATATCAAAGGCACCCCCGCACACAAACTCGTCACCATATCGGCCGAAGAATACCAAAAGACAGGAAGAACTGCAAAACAAGAAAGGTAGCTCAGCGACATGCTAGCAGCGTGATACAATCCTTTTCCACGTAGGGAAATAGACTATATATTAGGTGTGAAGAGATCCAACATCAGAATGTGTTGGAAGAAGCTTAGCGAATCAGTAAACCAGTATAAGGCATCTACAGGGGCTGAATGAGCGAGGGTAATTCTTAAAAGCGCGTGTGAAGTCGAACTTCCGTATATATCAATCAGAGGCAGCGTTGAAAATACCAGGTCGTTCCGGATTTGGGCTTTGAAGAGAACGAGTGCACACACAAGCTCTTATTCCGGATTATGATCTGGTCAACCAAGCCACCTCTGCCGGTCACCACACGACTCCCTGGTCGCGTGGGTCGGCAGGCCGGTCGAGTGGTAGTGTGCAAGATCCAGCTTTTTTTATCCAGCTACTTTCGTACTCCGGAGAACACATCTAGTAAATCCTAGTATTTCTGGCTCTGCCACTGACGCACTGCCTCGAGTGTTTATACAACCACGCGTCTTCAAGCTGTATCTAAAACTATAGCGATCTCAGATGTGATATATTAACTAAAGTGCATTACTAAAAGCAGAAATATAGGCCATCATTCGTCCCTGGGCCCGAACTGGGGACCTCGGAATACAACCCAAAGATTATACAAATTTGCCACCCGAGACGGATGGCGAGTTCCGGCTGCGATGTGAGGTCGATGGTTAGCTGCCCACGCACGGGAATATGGCCGCAAGCTTCTTTCTTTGAGCAAATATTGGGAGTACTTCAGGATAAATATTGTGATCACGTTGATGAATATCAAAATGAAAAGAGCAGAGCTGGCTCTGGGTGAGAAAACAATAAATTGAAATGCTGTATTGCACCGTGAATCACTCTTGAAAGTTGCCTGCGAAAGGAAATGCCGCCGCGAACCTCTTCCTGGAATAGATGTCAAGAACATTTATTGGATAACATCGGGATACAAATGGACAAGAATCAGAGTTAGAAAAGCACATCTGACCCTTAGTGGAGATATTAGAATCCGAAAAATTGTACCAAAAGACTACACTACGAATTCAAAAGCATGACGGTCGCCCAGCGCCCGGCCGCTCAGGTGAACCAAGGCACCATGTACACGGCAGTAGACTCGATCGGGCTTCGCCTTCGCTCGCAATTAATTACCTTTCCAGTGTAAGGCGCCGATAATAGGGGCGCTGGAAAGCGATAGCAAGTGTTTAAAACGCAATAAAGTTCAATCTTCGTGCACATCAGTCTAAAACACATGTTCTCGTGTACATTGTTCCGACCTAGTCCCCTGTAGCTTCTCTTTGTTATCCAAGATGAAGATCCGGGTGAAGGACCGATGATTTCACAATACCGATAAGATTCAGTAGAAAAAGCAGCATCTCTAAAACGAAGTTCCAGAAGTGCTTCAAGCAGTAGAAAAAGCGCTGAGACCGCAGTAGCAACTCAAACTTCGACTTCGACAACTACAATTTCGAGAGTGACAACAGCGGTTACAACATGAACTAAGCCAACATGCCTTTATAAGCGGTACCGGAACTTCTGAACCCCGTACACGAGAGCATACTCGCCAGGGTTTGGTCGCCAATCGTAATCATTTATCGCAGGGACAGTAACCGGTCTCCCCGTAACGTTCTCGTGGCGGCAGTACGCGGCTATTAAGAAAAATATCCGGAATGAGCATAAGCTATTGGACATCTGACAGGTCCGACAGGCCCGCTGCATGCCTGCATCGACGATGCATTCAATACGACACGAGCTCCCCGGTCCTGTCAACATTTTAACAGCTGAATAATGACTAAAGTACGCGCACGCTAGCTGGTGAATACACAAGTCAAGTGAAGCATGACACGTGTTGACTGTCACGTCACGCGACTACACTGCCACGTGTCACGTGATAACGAATCGTCCGGTGGCATGTCGTGCTGTTGGCTGTCTTTTTCGTCCACGGACATTATGCAACCGGTTAGGTTTTGCGTCATGCTTACTCCATCAAGCTACGTTTACACCAACAAAGTACCAATACTCACCAGGTAGCTACGCTTGCGCCAACAAATACCGTTGTTTACATGGCAGGCCCCGAATGTCAGCTGGGTAGGATTGTCCGTGGCGTCACTGCTTGGGGTGAATTGTATGATAAGGGCGGTGTAAATTGCACCACAAAACTCACATGCCTAGTAACATTAACGCTAAATGCTGGCATCCAAGGCCACGATTAGTTGCATCACATTGATTAGCGTTTGTTGTGGCCATTAAGGGAGAAGAACGCTCCATCCAAGGTGAGTGTGATTCCCTGTGGGAGGATGTGTGGGAGGAGACGACAAGCTGCTTCTGTGATATGGTCGTGCAAATTGCACGTATGGGGAGGGGTAGGGGCATTGGTCCGGCGTACCCGGTTCTAGCTATTTCCACTTCCATAATGGTCACCTCTGAAGGGTGCATATTTACTGCAGCTGTCAGGATAGTGCAGTGAGGGGCGCACCAATACTGTAAAAAGTCGTTCTGGGATCTTGCTATACTAGGATAGAGCATTCGTTAACAACAAACTAATCGATGACCATCTACGGACATCCAGCTCGAATGATACAGC